>SJYC01146429.1:0-43087 GCA_006408675.1 Madoqua kirkii | reverse complement strand
TCACATTGCAGACAGACCCTTTACCATCTGAGCCTCCAGGGTGGCTTGGGAATATGAAATCTTAGCCAGTGGATCACCAGGGAAGTCCTTACTTTTATTTCTTTAATCATTATTATTAGATTTTTCTGGAATTTCTATGTGTTCAGAGTCAGAGTACAGAGTTCTTGCATCATTTCAGTTTTCTATCTAAACCAGAAGCTTAAATAGATGATCCCTTGATCTCAACTGCTAGTATCAGGAAAGGAGGGGCTGACTGGCTAAGACTTTATGCAGTCCCCCTGGGACAAATAAATGATAGTATTACCACACCATAAAGTAGAAACTTGTTTGCCCCGTCTGTGAGTGACATGATCAACCTCCTGATTGTTGAGCAGATATTCGCGTATCATTTACCACAGTGTCGTCAAGGAAGATTTTTATTATTTCTATTCTCCAGTTAGATTTATTCATCTAGAAGTATCAAGATGGAAAATGCTCTGTTTATTACATATTCTAAATCTGACTTGCAACATGCTCAAAAAGACATGTCTCTGATCTTATATAACTTTAAAATCTTTTGCAAAATGAGAAAAATAACCATCTTTAGACATAAAACTTGGATTATCTGACAGCTTGGATATCCATGTAACAAGAACGAGCAGCATGTTCCTATGCCTACTTGATGACTAACGAAAGTATGGAAATAACAATACAGAAAAGATTCCTCTTCATAAGGTTTGCTGTAGATTTTGCTTGTTTTCCTTTGTTTTAGTCATTAATAGTAGTTTCAAAACAGCCTAAACAATTGGTGAATGGAAGAGCTGAAATTATATGAAAGGTTCTAGTCATCAAATTAGTTATTCTCAGGAGAATGGTTTCAATTCAACATTCCAGAGTCCACATAACTGAATATCACCTTGTCTATAAAAAGAAAACTCATGCCTAGAGCTGATAAATGAGTGTTTGCCTAAGCGCTTAGGTAACGGGCCATAAACCTTGTACACTTACAGAGATACCAAGATGCCTTGGGAAATATGGCAGATATCGTATTCCTAAGGGGATTCCCAAGTCCATTCACACTGGCAGGCTCTTTGCAAAGCACTTATCATTTAAACAAATTAAGATCAACTTCTTAATATCTCATTCCTAAGAACTGAGAATTTTGTCCTCTATTTCTAACACAGTCTGTGCATTTCTTTAATAACACCTAATGGCTTCTGTCTGCTCACCTTAATTTCAAGTGTGCTTAGATGAATGTACTGTTGGAAATTTAAATAATTCAGCAATACACACCAGGCAAAGAGTATATATTCACTATAAGCCTGTAATAACTGACGTTTGTAGAATTATTTTATTTTTCAAAACATCTGCTCATTTGGTCCTCATGGTAATACTATAAGGGTTAATTTTTAAATTTATTTATTTTTAACTGAAGGGTAACCGTGTTGGTCTCTGTCATACATCGGCATGACTCAGCCATAGGTATACACAGGACCCCTAAAGAGAGGGCGGGACAAATGTAGAGTGGCATGGAAACACAAGCACTTACCAAATGTAAAGCAGACAGCCAGTGGGAATTTGCTGTCTGACTCAGGGAACTCGCACCTGGGCTCTGGGACAGAGGGGTGGGATTGGGTGGGGCATGGAGGCCTAAAGGGTTAACTCTTATCACTCAGTCCTGAAAGCTCAGAAGCCTCTAAAGCATTTAATCCACTAACATAATCTCCCACTAAATATTTACTGAATGAATGAAGTAGCAAGAATACTAATTCAGAGTTTCATAGACTTATTTGAATCCTGGTCCATCAACTTAAAATTTTTCCAACAACAGTTAACTCCATTAATATTTCTGAATCCCAGTTTTCTCATTGATAAATAGAAATTAATGATACTTGAATCACATATGGCTTTAATGAACTATGGGATGTGAATGTCTCTTGTATAGGATCTGGCAGATGGTATGTACTTAATACAAATTTGTTGATAACTGAATTTACAACTAAGGGTATTTGACAGTTGTAACTCCTCCATGTTTAGCCTTGGGTTGGTTACAATGTTTTCAGTTTTCTTCTATGCATATGATAATTAATAATATGAATATTCTAGCCTTGTTCTCCTTCCTGGGGATCAAAGGTTTGGCTCTACCAATACGGCCATGAGAAGGGTCAAATATATGGAGGAATAAATTAAGTATGCTGATCTGAACACAGCTTCAAATAAATGTATTTCATGAATCAACTTCCAGCTACTATTGGTTATCTGGAGTATTGCATTGGAAATAATTCCAAGGACAGCTTGGTTTAACAGGGGGAAAATTCCCATATGTCTTCAGCAATAATTGCCTTAGGTACAGGAATAGCTGTAACCTATCTTTGCCCTACCCATAATGGGACATTGCTATACAAAGAACTTTTGAGCCTTGTATAGCATGGGGAATGCTGCTTAATGTTCTGTAATAACCTAAATGGGAAAAGAATTTGAAGACTAGATACACGTATATGTATAACTGAATCTCTTCGTTACGTGTGCTTAGTCGCTCATCGTGTCTGTCTCTTTGCAACTCCATGGACTCCTCTGCCAGGCTCCTCTGTCCATGGGGATTCGCCAGGCAAGAATTACTGGAGTGGGTTGCCATGCCCTCCTTCAGGGGATCTTCCCAACCCGGGAATTGATCCCACGGCTCCTGTATCACAGATGGAATGTTACCGTCTAAGCCACCAGGGAAGCTCATATGTTAGTCCAATGTTTGTCATATTAGGGTCCTTGAACTCCTGGGTGTCTGTGAAGGTCCTCAGTTTCTTCATGGTAACTAACCTTAATTTTGTGTTTTTCTTTCTGATGATACTAATGTAATATATATGCTGGTTTACCTGAATGAGCACTTGAGTGTGGTGCTTTTAGTTTCCACATTGGTGTGTGTGTTTATAGCCATATGGATGCCAAATGGTCCTGCTTTAATTGACTTGTGAGATCAAGAAAGAAACAGAGGAGGATTTACTAAGTAATGAAGCGTTCAAGCCAAATGAAGACAAGTGATCTCAAGGACCACTACATGGACTAACATTTCACAGTTGTTAGAATACAATAAAGACAATAAAGAAAAGTCCCAGCAAAACAGCCCTTGTATAGCTTATAGTAATATGCCATGCTAAATTAAAGAAAACAATGCAGAAGTAGTTATTAGCATATGGATATTGCAAGACAATGATTTAATTTCAGCAAACATCATTTGTCACACTAAATTAATGACTTTCATTTGGATTGCATTTTTTGTAGTTTTGATTAATTTAAGGTATAAATTTGTCTTGATTTAAGAGTTGTATGGAGCCATTAATATATGGAGCTTAAACAGTTTAATTTTATGCATATTTAAGTAATACAAAAATAATTCAGTTCAAATTTGGGAGTTCTAGAATTATGTTTCCTTTGTGAAGAGTATATTACTCCAGGTTAAGAAGTAGTGCTATTTTCTTTTATTCAACAATTGACATTTGCTGTTGGTAACAGAGCAGATGGATAATTAATATATTTAGAATGTCTAAGTATGCTTAATTTACTATCACATAACAGGCATAGGAGCTCAGCAAACAATCCTGAAACTCTAACATTCCAATAGAAAAAAAAAGTGGTCCACCTCTACAGAATTTTAAGTCCCTTTCTACTGTTTGAGAACTTAATTTGATTCACTTTCAACAACTGAAAAAGAACTGGCAATACATAAATGATTTCCAGTAATCATATGATAGTTTAGTCTCATGAAAAGCTTCACAAGTTAGAAGCCATGGCTGTAACTAAAGGTTTTTTTCACAGCCAGACTACTCTGAGTCAAAATTCCTAATGTGTTATTTATACCTGTGTGACCTTGGATAACATATGTACTTCTCAAAGAAATAATATTAGTATCTACTTCAGGCTGTTTTTATGAAATTACCAGGTGATTTATGTGAAATGATCCAGAAAGGAGAGTAAAGTATGGTTTTCTTTATTGTCCTTTTCTCTTTATGATTTGATAGAAAGTTTTCTGGACTAGGAGTAAGAGATGTGCTTCTCGTGGCTCTCTAACTAGTTTTGTGTAGCTCACTCAATATCCCAGTTTCCTCATCTGCAATATGAGGTTGTTAATCCAATGATTTTGCTACTTTCTCATGTAGCTAAATTGCTTAATCTCCTGATATCTACATGAGAAAGAACATGTATCATTGAAATATAAGTCTATCCTATCTGATCTGAAATTCTGAGAGTCAATTGTGTTTGAATTTTAGAAAGATTCACAGTATATATACCAGGTATTAAATAATAGAACCCAACAAGATCTGGAGCAAAAACTTAAAATCAGATGCATCAGTATTTCTTCAATAAAAATATATGAATAGTGATACAAAGTAGGATATATATTAAAAACCTATAAATCACCTCATATTTGCTTATGCTGAGTGTTTGCTACTAAATGAGTTTTGTTGAAAAAGTTACACAAAACTTTGAGTTTTCCTAAGTTTTAGACTAGTTACAGATGTATGTTTGTGGACCTCTGAATCTATTGTGTCTCTCACTGTCTAGCTGTGTGAAATCAAGTCACTCTGCCTCTACAGACCTCAGCCTCTTTATTTAGAAAATCAAAGTTTCAGTAAGATGTCATCTAGGGTTCCTTTTAAGAGTAACAGTCCATTCATTTTAAATGAAAAGAAACTGTGGGCACTATTAGATTTCACTATCGTATAACTTAACTCATTCTTTCAATGAACAAATACTTATCAAGACTTATTACACATCAGCATGTTTTTATGTCTCATGGACCCTGTGGTGAACAATTCTGTTCTTATTGAACTTTTCTTCTGGGTAGAAAGAAGCCTGACAAAGAATAACAGATAAGTGAAAAAGAGAATTTCTAATATTGATTAATGACAGTCTATATCCAGTTCATTAGTTAGGAAGACATCTGTGGAGGTGACACTTGAGCTGGGATCTGAAGGATGAAGAGTCAATTCCATGAAAATTAAGAGGCAGAACATTCAGAAGGAAGAGATGGTCGAAGTCCAAAGGCACGAAACAGGTCTATGGAGCTAAGACACAGGATCTAAGGAGAGAATGGCAGAAGGGGAAACTATAGGGAAGGGGAGAAGCAGGATGATGTTAGATTTTGCAGGTCATGATAATGAAAGAATGAATGAAATAAAACTTTTACTTTAAGAATGCTCATATAAGACATAATGATTTCAAGAGACCTAACTCAAAAGAGAAAAACTTTATCTCAAAAGGAGAGAAACTATAGCTCAGGAGAGAGAAACTTTTATTCTGTCTCAAGGAAAAGTTAAAATGATAATAGAATGCAATGATACCACATAAAAACTTCAGTGAAAAATCAAGAGTCATAAGAAATAAAATAAATGCAATCAATCATGTATTGATTGGAGTGCTAAAGCAAATTGCTTCCACTCATCTCTTAGACCACTGTTTAGAAAGAAACCATAAATATTCTTCATCAGCAACAATATTAGAATAACTTTCCAGCAGCACATATTCATGTATTATAGGTTAAGTCCAAGATTTAGACAAACAAAAAGAAAAACAAGAAGCAATATTACGCTGGAAAGATTTGGATTTTAAACATTGGAAGACATCACCTAAATTCAATGTAGAAAACTTTTCTTCTGCTCTTAGTAACACAGAGCTATTAATTTCTTTCTAAAAACATTTTATTGCCCACTACTAGTATTTACTGAATCACATCAATTCCACTCATACAATTCTAAAAAATCATGAAAAATAAAACAGATTTTAAAATGGTCAGAACACAAAAGATGGGGACTATCATCGTGAAGCTCTATAAATGAAGCAGAGTTCACACAGCTTAGAAGAGAAACTGACATTCCAGAACCTATTGTTTACAAGATCCTGTCTTCCCTAGGGTCAAGTGGTTGGCAAGTGACCAAAAGACCAGATTCAAGCCCATCTCTGCTCTGCCACAGTTCTCGAAGGAATACCCTATACAAAGCTTTTCCCAGAAATCATGTGATTTATTGAATTAACTTAACTCTAGGAATTCTGACCGTGAATCTAGGATTGTTTTCAGTATTATAAACAAGGAAAACAAGCTGAGTACCTAAAGTCAAAAATATTTAAAATTTGAGGCAATAGGGCTAAAACACATGAAATAATGATTGACACAATCTCAAATATATTTGAAAGCTTAAAAATGTGACTGTGAGTAAAATGAAGATATAGACTCCACTTTCTATGCTATAATAGCAACTGATATTCTTATATGCCTTTGCTTAAAACAAAAGAATAATATATTTTCTCTCTTATGAAGACACAGTAAAAACAATCTTTCCAATCTGTGTTATTGTTGTTCAGTTGGTAAGTTATGTCTGACTCTTTGCAATCTGTACCCACCAGGATAAAGACACACTGATAATATATTTAAGTTCTAGTAATAAAAGGATGTGTCAGCATCCTTACCATCTAAAGACCATAAATAGTACAGCCTGCTCAGTCTCCTGAAAGATGTTCTGAGAGTTCACACCCAATTCCATTAAGCGCTAGTCCCAACCTGATTTATATACGATTAGGAGATACACGTGTCCTTGGATTGTCCTCTCCCTAAAACATATTAATGAGCTGGTAAGGCAGCTCTACACTGCACCTTTCAAACCTTTTCTTTTATCATAATTTCTCTCTCTCCTACTTACATTGTCTAAAAGGAGAATAATTTCATTTATATATATGCCGAGCTCTCAACACTGACTCAAATGGATTGCTCCAAAATTCATCCTAGAACTTGACTCAGAGATCTATTTTGCAAGGTAATTCACTTGTTCAGTTCAGTTCACTTCAGTTCAGTTGCTCAGTTGTGTCCAACTCTTTGCGAGCCCATGAATCGCAGCACGCCAGGCCTCAGTCTAAATTTTGGCACGATGATTTATTCACATTGAAGGGAAAGAAAACAGACAAATAAGAAAGATGCTAATTGTTTTCTCCCCAAGGCAAAACATTCTTTTATTTACTTTTTAATCATGTACTGAGACTAAGACACATTTTCTCATGCATTTTGTCTCATGAAGAAGTTTTCAAATTAGAAAAATCTAGTCTCAGAATTAAAAAAAAAAAAATCGCTGATTCTCAACATAGGCACTATTGCCATTTTGGTCAAGAAAATGTTTCATTGTGTAAGTTGGTCTCACATATTTGAAGGGTACTTATTTTCCTTGGGCTTTATACACTAACTGCCAAGAATGTCTCCAGTCAGAGTGAAAACACACCACTCTCTTCCCACCTCCAAGGTACACATTTCAAAACAACTGCACAGGGTTGCAATGACCCAGGTTGAGAACCTTTCAGTTCAGTTTAGTTCAGTCGCTCAGTGATGTTCGACTCTTTGAGACCCCGTGAATCACAGCACACCAGGCCTCCCTGTCCATCACCAACTCCCTGAGTTCACCCAAACTCAGGTCCGTCGAGTTGGTGATGCCATCCAGCCATCTAATCCTCTGTCGTCCCCTTCTCTCACCCCCAATCCCTTCCAGTATCAGAGTCTTTTCAAATGAGAACCTTTACAACTACCTAATTCAGAAATAAACGAATAGAGGCTAGGAAATATTTGATGCTTTGCTCAAAGATACAGAGCTAGTAAATATAAAAATGTGACTTTCCATTTAATGTTATTTCTATTTTGCTCTGCAGAGAACTATTTCATAAAATCAATCATACAGAGTGAAATGATATCTTGGGATGTAATCTAAGACTGATTCTACAGAGACATAGTGAAGTGAAGTCGCTCAGTCGTGTCCGACTCTTTGTGACCCTATGGACTGTAGCCTACCAGTCTCCTCAGTCCATGGGATTTTCCAGGCAAGAATACTGGAGTGGATTGTCATTTCCTTCTCCATAACCCAAATTAAAAATATATCTTCAAAACCTGATGAAAACATGTGACTTTTTACTGACTTAATGGACATGAGTTTGAGCAAATTCAGGAGACAGGGAAGGACAGGGAAGCCTGGCGCACTGCAGTCCAGTCACAAAAAGTTAGACAAGACTTGGCCGCTGAACAATAACAAAAGTAACCTAGTTAAAATCAGATTAGTAATGAATTGGAAAGAATAAGAGAGCAAGTAAATATAGGTTAGAATATTTTCTTAGACTTTAAGTAGGTGTATGAACTTAAGGAATCCTTATATGACTTCTCCAGATCCCAGTTTCTCCATACTAAAATGATATATTTGAGTCACATTATTCTTAAAAACTTGTCCTCTGTTAGAAATCCCTGTCTTTATTCAAGTCTGTCTTATACTATACAAAGATAATTAAGTGAATTTCATATTCTCACAAGACCCCTCTATTTATACAAATTTTTCTACTACAGACAAGGAGTAGTTTTCTGGTGACACAAATAACCTGGAAAAGAAGACTATATCATGTATATCCAATAGTACAATTCATTCCTTCATCAAATATTTGCAGCTATGAGTATGCTTTACTGTTGCACATTGGCACAAATAGGAATTAGATACTTTCATTGATATCAAGGAAACCATAGCCTGATCAAGGGATTTTTAATATATATATAAGCAAATTACTATAAGGTAAATAAACTGGTATTATAATTATAAATATAGTTATTATACTAAGCAATACATTGTACTTACCACTAAACATTTACTTGCTGATTACAAAGATACATCATTGTGGATATGAAGTACTAAAATACTTTAGAAAGAATAATATTCTAGTTAATAAACAACTTAAGGTGATACAATATCCAATGAGCATTTATCCCCATAACTCCTGCCTGCTAATGTGAACATAAAAATGATAATAATTATGGCTTTTGAGTCAGAAAAAACTTGGATTGAATTCTAGCTTTCCCATTTAGAAGTTAGGTGGCCTTTGACAAATTCCATCATACATATAGCTTGAATCATCATTTTTAAAGTAAGGAGAATTGTTGAAAGCAATAAATAAAGTCAGTCATATAAAGTGACAAGTTCACAGAATGTCCTTATAAATATTAAGTATCTTTCCTTTTTCAGTGTGGAAAAATTTAGTCTTTCACATGCGTTCAGTAGTAGCATTTTTATGGAAGATTTTATTTTCCAAAACTACTTGTAATCTGTTTCTATTACACATGCTTTTGTAGAATCTTGTCACTTTCCTATTAAGAAGTAGAGTCTATGTCCCCTTCTCTTGAATTTGGGCAGTCCTCTGTGACATGGCTCAATTAATAGAATATGATGAAAGTGATTCCATATTCAAGACAGTCTTACAAGGAGAGGTAGCTTCTGCTTAGCTTGCTCACCCTCTTAGAGTATGTATCCTTGTACCCTAACAAACAACACATAATATTTTAGATGCCTTGATGGAGCTATGGAGGAAAGACTGCATAGAGAAATTACATAAACTTAGAAACAGCAAAAGAACCCAAGCTAGGAAAAGATATTCTACAACCATTTTCTGACTTTCAGATGAAAATGTTCAAAACCCTAAATGTTCTCATTGCTATTAACAGTCTAAGTCAAAGCACATAATAACAATAAGAAATAAACAGCTCTTCTCACCTAATAATTTAAAAATTATCGGTGAAATTGATTTAAATAATAAACAATAGGCATAAGTAAAAACTTGGAGAATAAAACAAAAATCTTCAAATATAAAAGGAAAGAAATGCCCATAAGAGAAAAAAAGAATTTTGAAACAGAATTATAAGCTTTCTATCCTTTAGTTCATATGTACCTTGCAGCTATTTTTTTAAGCTTTATTCATTATTGTTTTAGATATGCAATGAAAAATATAAACTAACGTGATATACTGAGAGATAATATTTATGCAGGCAGAAGTAGGGAAAATACTGAATTACGAAAAAGTACCCATGTTGTTAATTATTAGAAGCTTAAAACACTAGAGCAGGTAATTTTTCTCCCCAAAAAATTTGGCGGAAAATACACTAGAAATTTATTACTCATGATATCAGCACTTTTGCCTAAATTAATTTATATATCAAAATATGGCTTCTCTTCAAAATACAGGACTCAGAAATCAAGAAAACTAGGTATTTTCAATAAAACAAATCAACAACAAGAACACCTATAATAAGGATGGACTGGGAGAAGTACTAAAAATTATAAATTTAGGAGTCAGGCTAGAGTTTAAATTATGGCTTCATTCAATGCCATCTGTGTAGCCTTGGGTAAGCTGCTTAACTTTTCTCAGACTTAATTTCCCACATAAAAGCAGTAAAATAATACCTTTACTCAACAGATTCTTATAAAGAGTAAGTGGAAAATATAGATAGAGATAGCTTGAAAGGAACTAAAACTCTGAGCTTCAAATATATACTACGTTCTTTATATATTTTCCACTTACGCAGAGCTAGGAAGGAGTATTGGAGTAGGTTGCCATTTCCTTCTCCAGGGGATCTTCCCAACCCAGGGATCTAACCCGGGTCTCCTGCGTTGCAGGCAGATGCTCTTACTGTCTGAGCCACCAGGGAAATCCAGGAAAGACTAGGTATAACTTAAAGATGACTTTAAGGGGCTTCCGTGGTAGCTAAGCTTTTAAAAAAATCTGCCTGCAATACAGGAGAGTCCAGTTTGATTCACGGATCAGGAAGATTCCCTGAAGGAGGGTGTGGCAACCCACTCCAGTATTCTTGCCTGGAAACTCCCCAAGGACAGAGAAGCCTGGCTACAGTCCATGGGGTTGCACAGAGTTAGACACAACTAACAACCACACAGTGCGAAAAGAGACTTACTTTCACCAGAAACTTACACTGTGTCTAATTCACCAGGGAAACCATCTGATCCTGGCCCTTTCTCTCCTGCTGAGAATTTCTGATTACTAATTCAGTCTCCATACATGAAAAGTTCTGTTCAGATTTTCCATATTTCCACATGATTCAGTAAGGTGTATGTTTCTGGGAATTTAGCCATGCCTTTTAGGTTATCCAATTTGCTGGCACAATAGTCTCTCACGCTCTTTTGTATCTCTGTGGTATCAGTTGTCACGTCTCCTTTTTCACTTATGATTTTAATTATTTGAGTCTTCTCTCTTTATTTTTAGTAAACACTTAAAGAAGAATTAAGGCAAATCCTTCTTAAACTCTTTCAAAAATTGAAGAGAAGGGAACACTCTCAGAATCATTCTACAAGGCCAGCACTATTCTGCTTGAAAAGCAGATAATTATACAAGGGAAAAAAACCTATAGTATAATATGCCTGATCAATATAGATGCAAAATTTTTCAACAAAATACTAGCAAACAAAATTCAACAGCACACTAGAAGAATCACACACTATGATCAACTGACTCTTATGCAAGAATGGTTCAGCATATCCAATCAATAAATGTGATATATCACATTAATTTAATGAAAGATAAAATGATATGATCATCTCAACAGATGCAGAAAAGCATTTGTTAGAATTCACACCTTACCATAATATAAACACCCAAGGAATGGGGTATGGAAAGAATATACCTCAACATAATAAACCTCATATATGACAAATTCACAGTTAACATCATACTGAATGGTAAAAAGTTGAAAGCATTTCCTCAAAGATTAGGAGTAAGATAAAGGTGCCCACTCTTACCACTCCTCTTCAACATCGTCCTGGAAGCCCTAGCCAGATCAATTAGATAAGAGAAATGTTTAAAAGGCATCTAAATTGAAAAAGAAGCAAAATTTTCTTTCTTTGCACAGGATATGATTTTATATAGAGGAAATTCTAAAGACTTCATCAAAAACTATTAGAACTAATAAGCAAATTCAGTTAAGTTATAGGACATAAAATCAACATACAGAAACCAGTTGTATTTCTACACACTAACAACAAATACTTGAAAAAGAAATAAAGTAAACAATTCTGGGCATTTATCCAAAGAAAATGCAAACACTAACTAGAAAAGATACATGCATACTTGATTCACTGCAGCACAATTTACAATAGCTAAGACATGAAAATAACCTAAGTTTTCACTGACAAATCAACACATAAAGAAAATATAGCTTATACATAAAATAGAATATTACTCAGTCATAAAAAGAATGAAATCTTTACATTTGCAACAACCAAGATGGACAATAAGAGTACTGTACTAAGTGAAATGAGTCAGACAGAAAGATAAATACAATATCATCTGAATTACAAGTGAAAATCTAAAAACAATAATAACAATAACAACCAAGCTCACAGATACAGAGAACAGTTTGGTGGCTGCCAGAAGTAGGGGTTAGGGGGAAGGTGAGATGAGCAAAGGGAGTCAAAAGGTATAGACTTCCAGTTATAAAATAAATAAGTCTAGGGGATATAGTGCACACCATAACAGCTATGGTTAATAATACTGTATTGCATAGTGGAACACTGTTAAGAAAGTAAATCTTAAAAGTTTTCATCACAAGAAAATATTTTTGTAACTATGTATGGTGATGGATATTAACTAGACTTACTGAGATGATCACTTTGCAATATACACAAAAATCCAACTATTATGCTATACACCTAAAACTAATATAATGCTACATGTTAATTATAATATCTCAGTTTTAAAAAGAAAATAATACCATTCACAGTATCCTCAAAAGCAATAAAATAATTAAAAATAAATTTACTCAAGGAGGTGAAATATCTATACACTAAAAACTACAAAATTTTGATGGAAGAAATAGAAAGCAAAAATAAATGGAAAGATATTCTGTATTCATGGATAGGAAGAATTAACATCGTTAAAATGCCCATACCATCCAAAGCAATCTACAGATTCAATGCAGTCCCTATTAAAATGCCAATGGCATTTTCCTGAAATAGAAGAAACATTCTTAATAACTGTATGTAATGACAAAAGACACTGAATGTTAAGACAATCCTAGAAAATAAGACTAAACTGGACTGAAAAGTTATAGTAATCAAAGGTATGGTAGTGACATAAAAATAGAGACACAGACCAAGGCAACAGAATCAAAAGCACAGAAATAAGCAATAATCTCTTGTGTATATGGATAATTTCTATTTGACAAAGGAGTCAAGAACACTCAATGAAAAATGGATAGCCTCTTTAGTATATGGTATTGGGAAAACTGGATAACAACATGCAGAAGAATAAAATTGGACCCTAATGTTTTACTCCTCACAGACATTTAAGCATAAGACTTGAAATCATAAAACTACTAGAATAAAAATATAAAATGAAATCATTGATATTGTCTTGGCAATGATTTTTGGATATGATACCCAAAGCACAAGCAATAAAAACAAAACTTAATAACAAACTAAAAAACTTCTATACAACAAAAGAAACAATCAACAAAATGAAATACAGCCTACAGAATGGGAACATTATTTTCAAATCATATATTTTGTTAGGGGTTAATATCCAAAATATATAAAGAATTCATATAATTCAATAGCAAAAAATTAAATCAACAATTGATTTAAAAACTGGCAGAAGAATAGACATTCCCCTCCACCACCACACCACATACACGAAGAAACAACTGAGCAGGCAACAGTGTTGAGGGAAGTATGGAGAAAAGGGAATACTTCTGCACTGTTGGTGGGAAAATAAACTGGTATAGCCATTTTGAAACAATATAGAGTTTCTTCAAAAAGTTAAAAGTGGAACTATCATATGATCCAGCAACTCCTTTTCTAGGTATATATTCAAAGGAAAGAAAGCAGAATATTGATACATCTATGTTCATTGCTGTATTACTCATAATATTCAAAATATGGGAAAAAAAACGAAGTGTCCATAAGTTCAGTTCAGTTCAGTCACTTAGTCATGTCCTACTCTTTATGACCCGATGGACTGCAGCATGCCAGGCCTCCCTGTCTATCACCAACTTCCAGAGTTTACTCAAACTCATGTCCATTGAGTCAGTGATGCCATCCAACCATCTCATCTTCTGTTGTCCCCTTCTCTTCCTGCCCTCAATCTTTCCCAGCATTAGGGTATTTTCAAATGAGTCAGTTTGCATCAGGTGGCCAAAGTATTAGACTTTCAGCTTCAGCATCAGTCCTTCCAATGAATATTCAGGGTTGATTTTCTTTAGGATGGACTGTTTGGATCTCCTTGCTATCCAAGGGACTCTCAAGAGTCTTCTCTAACACCACAGTTCAAAAACATCAATTCTTCAGAGCTCAGCTTTCTTTATAGTCCAACTCTCACATCCATACATGAGTACTGGAAAAACCATAGCCTTGACTAGTCTCTGTTTTTTAATATACTATCTACGTTGGCCATAACTTTTCCTCCAAGGAGTAGGCATCTTTTAATAAGCAGATAAATAGAAAAAGAAGGTGTCAGGTACACACAGTGGAATATTACTCAGCCATTAGAAAGTAGGAAATCTTGTAACTTATACCATCATGGATGGACCATGAGGGCATTACACTAAGTGAAATAAGTCAGAGAAAAAGATTACATGTTCTAAAACCTAAGTTCATAAAACGGAGTAGAATTGTGGTTGTCAGGAACTGGAAGGGTGGGAGAAATAGGGATATATGTTAGTCAAAAGGTAAAAACTCCCAGAAGATAAGCAAGTTTGGGGGCTGTAAGGTACAGCAGGGCGATTATAATTAACACTGCATTTTATCCTTGAAAGTTGCTAAGAGAGAAGATCTTAAATGTTTCCACCACAAAAAAAGAAACAGTAACTAGTGTGGTCATGTTTGTGTTAGCTAATGTTAAGTAGTAATAATTTTGCAATACACAAGTGTATGAAATAAACACTGTACACCTTAAGCTTAGACAATGTTATATGTCAGGTACATCTAAATAAAGTTCAGCGATTGGGGAGAGGGGGAAGTAAAACAAAAACAATGTTTATCGCTTCACCTGTGATATCTTAATTCAATCCCTCTCTCCAGCACACTCTAAAGAGTCACATGAGTCCTTGTCCCCAATATTTGTGACTCTACCCATGTGCAAGGGAGAAATTCCTACCCAGACATTAATAATGCAGTACTTACTTGCTTCTTTCTTTGGTTTTTCAGCTTAAATTCCCATAAGAGATAAATAGGTAAGTAAAAGGATTTATACTCAAAAACCTCATCCTGAGCTCTAAGATCTCTTGGCTCCATATCTCTCTCTTGGTGCACTCCTACCCTATCTTGATTCCATAACCAGCATTCTCTACCTCTGTGTCAAGACTACTCTATGTTGTTGGAGAAAATCGATGAACAAAAATCAAGTGAATTCAAGAAATTATTAGGAACGGCACCAGACTTAGCCGCTGCCCCTGCTAACTTCAGTGGGGTCTCCATCACTGACAAGGCATCCTGAGTCTTCTATTTCAGGCCTTCTGTATTTCTCAGAAGATAAACTACACTCTTTGAAGTTATAAGGCAACTTCCTGCTTCCATACCTACATATCCACACACACTCACAATCGTATGTAAATCCTTTCCTCTGGATTCAGAACAATGCTATCTATCTTCTTCCTTAAAGACAGTTAAAACTTTAATTTTCTGAAAATTGATTATTTTTAGCCTCTAGTCAAAACAGTGTCAGAGGACACTGGAAATGTTTAGGGAAATCACCAATAAGGCTGAAAATTGACAGAAATGAATATTTGTCAAAGTTGCAAAAAGAGTAAATGCCAAAATCAAGTGTGAATTGACATTGTTCTTCAGATTGGCATATTTAAAAGTGTGCCCTTTTGTAACATGGTCCATTTTACCTTTGAAAATTCTTATTTACAACACCCACATTCATATAACATTTTACAACTTGATAAATTTAATTTTCTAAATACATTATCCTATTTGTAGTCATAAAATACAACAGTTTATATTGCTCCAACTTTAATGTTTAATTATAGAAGACTAAACCACAAAATTCTATAAAACAATTATCCTTCAATTAAAAAATTTTTTTAAAGACTAATAAAAAATGTATTTATTTCAATGAGAAACTAAACTGTGGTATTTTTTTAAGCCACCTCCACTTGCTGTGCCAAGTAGCTGTTTTCAACTGCCACCTTTCATAATTTAGAGCATTAATTACTTGACCTCAAAACATATGTAAAACACTGTCTTTAATTCATAGAGTGGTGAGATATCATGCTTGATAAAAGGGTGGAAAGAATATAATTTACAAATTTTGGCAAAATTTAGGTCTCCAGCTTCAATAAACTTTCCCAAGTAAGATTATGAAGCTCAAAATGCGGAGCTTGGCATTCAGGAAACACTAAGGAGGTATACTAAATAACTAGCTATTTTTCTTCTATGTCAAGAATTTTTCCCCAGTTTTGACCAAATGTTAAATGGAACTCCATACCATGAATTTACCTCTTGATAATCTTAAATTCAAAACTCTTTTAATACTTTATAGTAACTTATCTCATGGAAATAGTATGGAATAACAATATTACTTTATTGACTCTATGAAATGAACTAGAATTATGAATTAATACCTCTGAAAAAGTACATTGTAATAAAACAATTAAATTTATGATTGAAAACTAGTTTGTTTCAGAAAGTAATTTTAAATAATAAAAAAGTATAAAATAAGCTATAGGTAAAATAAAAAACTACAGGTAAGTGTCATTATTAAATTACCATGCTGTTCTTACTGAAATTAATTCAGGATTATGTCATATAATAATTACATTGTCAATGATTTCTATTCTTGGTAGCCAAAATTCTAGAAGCTAGGAATATATAACTTGTGTAAGAATTTATTTCTTTGACATTTATTTCATTATCAGTCTCAGACAGTAAGCTTCACTCAGGACAGTACTCTATCAAACACTATGTGTTGAACATTTACTGTGTTATTGTACTATTTTTCCCTCAATCTCTTAATAGTTCTCTCCTTTTTTCACCTTCTGTTCTTCAGCCTCACAGAGATAGATATCTAGTCCCTTAATCTCTCCACTTTCTCTCACTTTACAGGTCCCTTTTGATCTTTTTCTTCTTATCCAGCTTGAACCTAATGGCTTTTCATTTGAACTATTGTCTCACAAATATCTTTGATTCATGTTAGTTCAAATGTATCTGCTCAGTAAAGCCTAAACCCTCAGATCAATGCTGTAACTGCTCTTTCCACCCAGATGCTGAAGTTTTGTAGGAAAGGGAATCACCCTATTCTGCTAATAGTAAATTCTACATAGTCTTAGCTTTCATAACCAGCTGGGCACTATCTTTATCAGCTTTCTCTCTCATTTCCCTCAAAACAAACAAACAAAAAAGGTTTCTAAATCATTACCATCTTCCCCCAAGTTCTTAACCACCATACACGCTCGTTTTGACACGGTCGAAAGTCCTCTCCCTTGCTGAGAACACTGTGGCCATTAGCTGTGTTCTCTCTGCACACACACACATCACACTCAGACCTGGAAAGCTAACGGATGGCCACAGTCAGCTTCATCATACTCTCTTCCGTATTCTCTTCTGTTCTCCTCTGCCTCTCATATTAGAGGCCGGCAAACTATGGCCCATGAATCAAGTCTGGCTTGCTGCTTGTTTTTGTAAATAAAAATTTTGAAAATAGCATGCCCATTTTTTTACATATTATTTATGGCGGCTTTTATTTTATAATGACAGACTGAGTGGTTTCTACAGAGACAACATGGCCTGCAAAGCCTACAATATTTATCATCTAGCACTTTACAGAAAGTTTGCTGCCCTCTGATTTACATAGTGAACATCTTCCCCTACCTGGATCTTTTTATTTAACCTAAAAATATGACCCATGTCTTTTCTAGTCTAAAAGTGTTTGTTTGGGATAGGGGAGCATTAGCTCAAAGCCTCTACAGTGAAACTGAAAGTCAGTCATGGAATTCTCCAGGCCAGAATACTGGAGTGGGTAGCATCTCCCTTCTCCAGGGGATCTTCCCAACCCAGGGATCGAAACCAGGTCTCCTGCATTGCGGGTGGATTCTTTACCAGCTGAGCCACAAAACCCTGCAGGCATATACCAGTTTCTCTCTTCCCTTTCTAAAGAAACAAAGAACACTCAGGAAGACTGGCGCATTCTCTTCCTTTACAGTTTTCATTTGTCCCTTTGACATGTAATCTGACTTTTGCCCATACTCCCTTTTTGAAATTAATCACACAATATTAATGATAATCTTCTACATGTCAAGCTTTAAAAAATTAACTTTAATAACCCATCTTTAGGTATTTTCCCCTTAAAACTCTGTAACCTAATATTTTTAACAAAGAGTGCTTATCAGGGTCATCTCTACAGGCATCCACACCTATGTCACAAACAAGAATTACTCTTTACTACATTTTATTGCCTCTCAGATAAGGGATTAATAATACTATTCCAACTGGGGAAAAAGTAGTCAAGTAACTGGAACAAAATACTGCAGAAAATAAGAGAAGAATACCTAGCCTAGATATCTGTCAATATACAATCTCCATCCTGAGCATACAGGGTACAAACAAACCCTTGCCCTTGCAGAATACATCCACCTTGACCACTCTTCCTTCTCTCTCTTCTGAGTTACTGTCATCAATTAGCTAATAAAAAAGAAAAAGAAAAAAACTGACCAAAGGAAGTCTAGGACGTATTGGAGAACAAGATTTCTTTTCCATTATCTCCTGGAATGAAGAATAATGAATGCTGCTGCTGCTGCTGCTACGTCGCTCCAGTCGTGGCTGACTCTGTGCGACCCCATAGACAGCAGCCCACCAGGCTCCCCCATCCCTGGGATTCTCCAGGTAAGAGTACCGGAGTGGGGTGCCATCGACTTCTCCAGAATAACGACATATAAGAAACAAAAAGCCTTGTTTCTTTTAAAAAATTGAGAGTCCCATAGATTAATGCCATACATGTATTTGGCAGGGATGTGAAACACCCTTCCAAGGATCTAGATAATTAATCAAAATGTTCACTCCTCATAATGACATTTGGTCTACGATATGTTCATAAAAATTAACTCTCTATACCAATTATATATGCACACTTATTTCATATGTGATTTCCATATTTCTCAAGCTGAAATCAGAGAAGGTGAAGTCACTCAGTCTTGTCCAACTCTTTGTGATCCCACGGACTGTAGCCCACCAGGCTCCTCTGTCCATGGGATTCTCCAGGCAAGAATACTGGAGTGGACTGCCATTTCCTTCTCTAGGGAATCTTCCCAACCCAGGGATCAAACCCAGGTCTCCCGCCTTGGAGGCAGACGCTTTAACCTCTGCACCACCAGGAAAGCCAAAATGAGAGAAGGCATAGTGAAGAAACATTATGCGCTCTTTTAGGGTAGGAAGGTGACTAGTCAGTAGGAAATTGAGATGATTAATCAAAATTTCTATTTCTCATGATGTTGATTAGTACAGGATATGCACACAGAAATTTTCTATTAAAATGGCCATAAAAACAGAAAAGGACACACAAATATAAAAAAGCACTGACATATCAACCAATAATTTACGTCTAGGTAAGAGGAAAATATTCTCTTTATAATTTCTAAATGGTGAGAACAGATTGAGTAACTATCTCTATTGACATATGCTTTGACTTCTAAAACAGAATAAAATCAGATTTAAAAATCTGGTGGAAAGACACATATTTCAACTTCTACTCTGTATCTATACCAAAGATACATGAATCTATGCCTCTAAGTAAATCACCAATCTCACAGAGGAAAATTCTTTAAGAGTAGATCAGATTTATACCCTTTCCATACCTCTGCCTTCCAGTCTTTCATTCTCAAAATCATAATTTTATTGGGGTACTTTAACATGCATCATTATGCTCTGTTGATCCAAGCAAGTAAACTTAAGAGTTAAAGAACTGTAACAATACAATTAATAAGACACATTTAATAAATAAAAATAAAAATTTTATCACACAGAAAACATCCCTTCTTTTAACATATTCATTGAACTCTACTAAAGTTTATTACTTGTTAGACTGCAAAAATCAGTTACTTTAAAATGTAAAACTCATAAAGGCAATATTCTCTGATTACAGCACTTCCCAGGTAGTGCCAGTGGTAAAGAACCAACTTGCCAGCACATAAGGAGACATGGGTTTAATCCCTGGGTCAAAAGATTCTTTGGAGGAGAGTATGGTAACCCACTGCATAGAAGCCCTTGGACAGAGGAGCCTGGATGACTGCAGTAGTCCCAGGGCCGCAAAACAGTTGAACATGAGTGAAGTAACTTACCATGCACGCACAGTAATTTAGAAGTGAAAATTAAAAACTAGTATATAGGAGTGAAATTAAACAAGGGTAGCCTTTTCAAAATGAAGAAAACTTTGAAATATTATTAAAAATTGTAACTTTGCATGATGACAGAAGGTAATTAGATTTATCACCATGATTATTTTATAATGCATAGAAATAAATCATCATACTGCATACCCAGGAACTATCATTGTATCATAGATCAATGCTACTTCACAAACCAACCAAATAACTCTTAGAAAAAGAGACCAGATTTATGGCTAACAGAGGTGGGGAGTGGGGTGTATGGGAAATTGGACGAAGGCAGTCAGAAAGTACAAACTTTGTAAAGTAACTCCGGAGGAGCCTGGTAGGCTGCAGTCCACGCGGTCGCTAAGAGTCAGACATGACTGAGCCACTTCACTTTCTCTTTTCACCTTCATGCATTGGAGAAGGAAATGGCAACCACTCCAGTGTTCTTGCCTGGAGAATCCCAGGGATGGCGGAGCCTGGTGGGCTGTCTACAGGGTCACACAGAGTCGGACACGACTGAAGCGACTTAGCAGCAGCAATAGCGGGATGTAAAGTACAAAATGATTAATATAATTAACACTGCTGTGTGTTATATGTGAAAGTTGGCAAGAAGGTTAATCCTAAAAGTTCTCATCACAGATATTTTTCCTAGTTCTTTAATTTTGCATCTATACTACATGATGGATGGTCACCAAACTACTGTGGGAATCATTTCATGATGGGTGTAAGTCAAATCAATGTACTATACACCTTAAACTTACACAACCCTGTATGTCAATTATATCTTAATAAAACTGGAAGAAAAATGTTATATAATAGGAAATAAATGATTGTTCCAGGGCATTTAGAAAAACCATAAAAATGGGAATATAATGTGTGACTTTTATGGAGTTCTTTTAAACATAGAGATAAGTTAATAGGCTTAAATGATTATTTTTTTAAAAAGAAAATAAGATATATTTATACTAAGATGTTAAAAAAAAGTCACTCAAAATAAAAATAAAATGAAAAGAAGAAAATCCCAAAAAGAAAGTCAGAAACTAATGGGAACATAGAAAACTGATAAAGAAATAAAGCACTTGGTTCTTGGACTAGATAATAAAATTGACAAATGTATGGAAAATGTAATCAAGACAAAAAGAAAGAGATAATATGTTTCAGCACTAAGGAAAAGAATATAACCATAAATACAAAAAATGATATGTAAAACTATGAGAACTGGGTACATGTTACTGTCCCCATTAATATAAACAACAATAAATGTAAAGTAGGCATTTTGTCACCAGATTAAAGACTTGTGTTTGAATGCAGACAAGGCAGTGCAACAGTTATATAATCTTAAATTTCTTAAATTCCCTAACTGCTGTAACCACATTTCATCCATCTATGAATGGGAACTTAAACTATCCAAAATAAGTAGAAATGTTTTGAAAGTATTGCTTAGGTTATTGCCTCACTGCTGTCATGACCTCTTCATCCTCACTATTAATACTGTCTCTGTTTAATGCTTAATATGTATCTAAATGAGTTAAAATATGAAAGATTTGCTTTTCTAATCCATATTTTAATCACTTCATATCAACCAGGCTCAGAACAGGCTGTTTATTATTAATTTTCCACTTAATTGCAAGTATTGGCAACACTCATTACTTCAATAACATATCCTCTGGGCCAGGGATGGGGAACATAGACCCTCACCTGATTTACAAGACCTATAAAGGTTCATAATGTAGTGCTTTTTGAGTTATGTAATTGTCATTAAATAAATACACAGGCATCAAATCTATGAGAAAATGAAGAACTTGAGGTAAACAAATTTGATACAAAAAAAGTCAGGAATATTTTTTTCTCATTTTTATTAGTAAACAGGAAGGTCTCTTAGCATGAGACAAGTAGAAAACCAATGCAGATGACACCACTCTTATGGCAGAAAGTGAAGAGGAACTCAAAAGCCTCTCAATGAAAGTGCAAGTGGAGAGTGAAAAAGTTGGCCTAAAGCTCAGCATTCAGAAAACGAGGATCATGGCATCCGGTCCCATCACTTCGTGGGAAATAGATGGGGAAACAGTGGAAACAGTGTCAGACTTTATTTTGGTGGGATCCAAAATCACTCCAGATGGTGACTGCAGCCATGAAATTAAAAGATGCTTACTCCTTGGAAGGAAAGTTATGACCAACCTAGATAGTATATTCAAAAGCAGAGACATTACTTTGCCGACTAAGGTCCGTCTAGTCAAGGCTATGGTTTTTCCTGTGGTCATGTACGGATGTGAGAGTTGGACTGTGAAGAAGGCTGAGTGCCGAAGAATTGATGCTTTTGAACTGTGGTGTTGGAGAAGACTCTTGAGAGTCCCTGGGACTGCAAGGAGATCCAACCAGTCCATTCTGAAGGAGATCAGTCCTGGGTGTTCTTTGGAAGGAATGATGCTAAAGCTGAAACTCCAGTACTTTGGCCACCTCATTCAAAGAGTTGAGTCATTGGAAAAGACTCTGATGCTGGGAGGGATTGGGGGCAGGAGGAGAAGGGGACAACAGAGGATGAGATGGCTGGATGGCATCACCGACTCAATGGACGTGAGTCTGAGTGAACTCCGGGGGTTGGTGATGGACAGAGAGGCCTGGTGTGCTGTGATTCATGGGGTCACAAAGAGCCGGACACGACTGAGTGACTGAACTGAACTGAAGACTGGATCATATATATATATATGAAACATATATACACAGAAAATGAAGATTGAACATCAAAAAATTGATGCTTTCAAATTGTGGTGCTGGAGAAGACTCTTGAGAGTCTGATGGACTGCAAAGAGATCAAACCAGTCAATCCTAAGGGAAATCAACCCTGAGTACTCACTGGAAGGACTAATGCTGAAGTTGAAGCTCCAAAACTTTAGCCACCTGATGTGAAAAGTCAACTCACTGGAAAAAACCCTGATGCTGGGAAAGACTGAGGGCAAAAGGAGAAGGGGACAACAGAGGATGAGATGGTTGGAAGGCATCACCGATTCAATGAACATGAACTATATGTATATAGTTATATATATAGGATGGCATCACTAATTCAATGAACATGAACCATATATATATATTATATATAGTTTTCCTTTGGGTTTTAATGCAGGTTATTACTGTCACAGCTACATTAAGTGAAAAAGTAAGATGTAATATTAAATTTTGAACTTCTGATAATATCTTATTTTAGGCTAAAATAACAATCACTAGCTTAAAACTTGTGTAATGGAGTCTATCAGGGGCAAAAACAAGTTGTTTTGTAGCATAACTGCAAAATGCCAAAAATAAAATACCATTGACCTTTGAACAAAAAGAGGATTAGGGGTACAGACCCTCTACACAGAGCAAAAAGGGGATTAGAGATGCTGTCCCCTTCACAGCTGCAAATCCATGTATAATTTATAGTCAGCACTTCTCATATGCAGGCTGTCCATATCTCTGTTTCAGAGTCCACAGATTCAACCAATCATAGGTCAGGTAGTGCTATAATATTAACAATTGAAAAAAAATTCACATATAAGTGTATTCACGCAGTTCAAATCTTTGTTTTTCAAGGGTCAACAGTAAAGCAAAACTCCACAAACAAAAACTGGTATCTATGCCTACCCATCTTCTCGGAGTAACCTATTTATTATCACACCTTAAGTTCATTAACACAATAAATATTTACAGTGCACAAAAACATCCAGAGCTTAAAATAAATACAGACACAGTCTTCCACCCTCAAAGAACTCCCTGTCTGAAAGTTCAGAGGACAAGTATAAAGATGAACAATTACAAAACTATATGATAGGTGTATGCTCTATCTATCTATACATCCATTCTGTATCTATGACAAAGATACACTGATAATACTAGCAATTTATTGAGCATCAACATAAGTTGCTGGACACTTCATAATTCTTGGCATCCTCTCTAAACCTTTCTGTTAAGGATTATCATGCCCTAATTGAAGTTTATGGAGTTTAGATTGGTAAACTGGTGAAGGCCTGATTAATGTTTTCATTAATTTGAGTTATCTGAGAAACTATCAGCTTTTAAAGTGAAAGCAGAATGCACTGGTCTAAGGTTCTGAACTGGCCACATCTTGGCTTCTTGTTCTGAAAGCTGTTACTAATCAAATTGGTCTCACTGATTTCCTTAAGTTTGGGGGGAGATCAAATATGATAATTTATGACAAAGTTATTGAAAAGAAGACAATATCACACCATTTATAATAAGAGATACGAGGTTACGGAGATGAAGGTCTGCAGGAGTTTTAGAACCTAGGTCAAGCAACCAAAGAACCAGGAACTAGTACAGGATGGGAAATGAATCTAAAACAATTTTACTTATGTAAAACAGTTTAAACGTTACAGCCTTTGCAAAACAACCTCAAGGTAAATGGCACTGAAACTATGGTTTTTCTATTTTATTTGTGCTACAGTAACAATTAAAACACAAGCCAAGTAGAAACTACCTAATTTTTCCCTCTTAATTCAATCAGCAAAGACAAGGAATTTACATAATGTAGGCCCCCAAAGCAAAATTTTCCTTCCATAGTATATTCCTGAGCCCAAAGAAAATGAATAATTGCCTTGATTCTCACTGCATCTTATCTATGCATCCACCATCTGCCTTTAACATGCAGAGTCACTTGTAGCAAAATAAAATCATCAAGAACTTCATAAGTAATTTTTTTCCCCCTCTATTCCTGTTGCTACCCTCTCTACACATTAGCTTAAGTTTCCTGAACTTACTCTCTTTGGAACTCTGACTTTCCTGCAAACATTTCATTCTAAGTTTTGTTTTAGGCTTCCTTAACATATTGTCATAAATTCAGGTCTCTCAAAATGTCTGCAGAAGGATCTGGAGATACTCTTTCCATGGGGCAAGAGCATTCTGTCAAAACAAATTATATACCAGAAACTAGAGTAATAAGAAAAATTAGACAGCAAAATATACCAAGGATTAAAAAAATAATAATAATGTTTACTCAATTTCATTAAGTCATTACTTTGAAAACCACCACAGTACTCACATGCAAGCAACTTTTAATTATTTGGTCCTAAATTAAGCCCATACTTAGTTGTGAATTAACAACCATTGAGAAACATTTTAAAAGTAAATGCATTTTGTAACTGTTGACGGATTTTCCACTGTGTACAGAACACACACACAGACACCCACATCTTTTGTATATTTAAGTATACAAGGAGTATTGGCAAGTTCATTTAATACAGAGGACAATAAGAAATTTCTTCCCATTGATGCTTCAATTCTGAACACATAATACTATTGACATGTGGCCTCAGACCCTGACTAGAACAGTTATCATAAAAAAACGTTGTTGAAGTTTAGCTTTCCTCAGTGAAATGTTGGAATCACAAGAGTCTAATAAAGCTTAGTATATGATTAAATGCTAATAGTTGTAACTGAGGCCAGACCACTTTGATACAAAATAATAATTTAAGAAATTTAGTTCTCCTAAGTAAAGTAAAGTCGCTCAGTCGTGTCGGTCTCTTTGCAACCCTGTGGACTGTAGCCCACCAGGCTCCTCTGTCCATGGGATTCTCCAGGCAAGAATACTGGAGTGGGTTGCCATTCCTTTCTCCAGGGGATCTTCCCAACCCAGGGATCAAACCCGGGTCTCTTGCATTGCAGGCAGATACTTTATCCTCTGAGCCACCAGGGAAGCCCCATGTTCTCATTTAGTTCCCCTAAATGAGGAAAACTATAACTTTATTGAAAGACACAAAATATGTAGAGACATAACATATTCTTATATAATATTACTTAATACAATTAAAATGTCCCCCGTTACCAATTTAAAACGTAAAGCTAATTCAACTCTAATTAGAATTGCAAAAATATTGGACAAAATCATTCTGAAACTCATAAGAATAACTGTTTGGTAACTGCAGAGGACGTCTGTAAAAGTAGACAAAGAAGAGGGTTTTGCACATTTCAATATTAATCTTACTCAAAAGCTACCTTGCTTAACTAGTATGGAACAGAAGTATATCTATAGAACAAAATTTAGAAATAGTTCCAAATGTAGGTCGGGATTCAACATATGATTTGATGTGAATTCCACTCTGGACTGTGAAAAGATGATTTACTCAATAAAAGTTTTAAACACA
The DNA here is from genome assembly GCA_006408675.1 of Madoqua kirkii. Taxonomy (NCBI): domain Eukaryota; kingdom Metazoa; phylum Chordata; class Mammalia; order Artiodactyla; family Bovidae; genus Madoqua; species Madoqua kirkii. The sequence goes on along the minus strand of SJYC01146429.1, from coordinate 16,822 downwards.
CATACCTATCTATTTGCTATAGACAAAATAAGATTCTTCACACTTAATTCAAAAAGAAATTTAGGATGATTTAGTGATCTAAATGTAAATAATAAGACAATAAAGATTTTGGAATAAATGCCTGAAGATATTTTTATAACCTTGGTGGCATAGAAGACTGTCTTAAACATAATTAGAATCCAGAAGCGAAAAGAAGAATTAACATTTACACATTTAACTACATAAAAGTTAAATTTTTCAGAATTTAAAGTAAAAAGCAGCAAAAATCAAGTCAAACTACAAATAACAAACTGAAATAAGCTACTTCTCAAACTTACAGTAGTTCAAATAGTAAGAGTCCTAATACCAAGAACAGGGCAAGTTAGAAAAGAATGCTCTAGAAAAACAGCCAAAAGATATGAACAGAAATTCTGTAAGAAGGAAATTATGGCTCCCAAGCACAATTACAGCAAGATATGTGAATTAAAATACTATAGTACTATTTTCACACTTAATAAAAAATTTTAAAACATTAGCTGCATCTAGCATTCTGAGAAATGTGTAGAAATGAAAACTTTCATACAGCTTTAAAGTCTTATTGAAGGACAATCTGATAGTATCTTTTATTTTTTGAAAATAAGTACACTGACCTTGCAGTTTCATTCCTAGGAATATGCTTTATGAATTATTTTCCTATAAGCACAAAGCTGTAATTCTATGTTCACTATGATATTGTTCCCAATAGCAAAGCATTATAAATAATATGTGTTCATCAATGCAGGAATGTCTGAATAAACTGCAGCTTGTCCATATAAAATAATAGGTAGCTACAACTAAAAGAAAGCAGTAGGACTAATGACTTAAAAAGAGGTCTATGATATAATAAATACATAAATAAAAAGAGAATAGTAAACCTAGTATGATCATGTAAATTTTAAGGTTTTTTTTTGGAAAGACTATATCTAGTGAAGAACTGGGACATAAAACTGTATAGAATTTGAAGACACATATGATATATACAAACCTTAAAAATAATGTTGTTAATAGATGAAAACTATTAATGTCAGAGTATTGAATTATTTGCATATATTAATTTTTCTTTATCCAGAAGCAGTAGACTTAATCAAAAGTTATTAATATTTACTCCTCTAACAGGGACAGCAAATACTTTAGTATTAGCTAAAAGGTCTTAAAATTATCAGAGTTAAGGGCAGGGGCAGCACAATGAAAGTATAAAGCAATTAGTTCAAGTTTCAATTTGTTGGAGAAATAAATATCTACTAGGAAAAGATCACTGAAATTCACCAGGTTATCACTAATTTTTTAACAGGTTCAAGATGATTTGGGGGTCCAATTGGCATTGGAGAAACATCTGCTGTGAAGGGACATGGTTCAAGTTGGAACCTTTATGATGTCTGTGGCAGATGAGCTGAAGATTGATAAATCTGTGCCCATTCAATATTGCAGGTAAACAATGTAGGGCTTACCCTGCATTCACATTTCTTCATTGGCAATTACAAGACAGAAACACAGAAAGGAGTGCTCTAACCTCCAACAGAACTTTAGTTTAGATGGCAAGATGAAAGAAGTTTGTTAAAACTGTTAAGAGACCTACACAAAATATAATTGTCTAAATATGAGATTCAGGAGCCAGCTCTAGAAAATATCAGAAAGGAGAGTCAAGTTACCATCAACTGGGAGGCTCCTGCAGTATTTGAGGCACTGGATTGTAGGTCTATGCTTATCTTTTCATTTGATGCTTTTTAAAGGTTCACTTATTTGTGGATCAGGGAGGTGAAAGGGTATTTTTGTTTGCTTACTTATTTTATTGCATAGGTATGTTAAGTTGGCAAATAAAGGATATTCAATTTTTCTTTTTTTTTAAGTTTGTTTTGATGTTATGTTTCTACTCACTAGTGACTCTTTTGTCTAGCTAACCGTTAGTTTCATAGTGTATTCCTTTGCCTTCCTTGGAATTTCTAGTATTCTATGGTGTCACCTACTGATAATGCTAAGTTTCCTAATATTTAAAAGTTATACTGCTTATGCCATTACTATGTCTTACTGCATTAACTGAAATCATCAAAGATTTGATGATTAATAGTAGAAGTGGTTAGTTTAATTTTTTCTGATTTTACTGCTAAGGCTCTAAAAATTTTACAGCTAACTCTACTGTTTGCTATTGTGTTAAATAACTGGTCTTCATCACAGTGAAAAAGTCCCCTTTAATACTATTTTATATCACATTAAAAAAATCAAGAACAGTCCCTTTTTAACTTTTTTAATGTACTTGAGTGTGTAGTTGTTTCACCTTGTTTATTCTTATTACTGTGTTTTTTTGTTTTCTTAATGATTGGTTAGTACCTTTATATTTTATGTATTTTCCAAAATACCAATTTTACTATTGTTTATATTTATGATATGTTACTGGTTATTCACTTTGTTTCATTTATTTTCTCATACTGTTTTCACCTTACACTTACACCTATTTAATGTAAATGACTAAAAACCTTTAAAAATAAGCATAGGAAAAAATATGGTTGTAAAGAGATTAGTTTCTCCATAAATAAGCAATCTTCATTTTCTTAAATAATTAAAGCCATACGTACTAACGGCATGCTTATATTCTCAGTTACTAAGTCGTGTCTGAGTACACAACCCCATGAACTTAGCCTGTCTACTTGCTCTGTCCATGGTACTTTCCAGGCAAGAATACTGGAATGGGTTGCCATTTCCTCCTCCTGGGGGTCTTCCACACCTGGGGATCAAACCTAAGTCTCTTGTGTCTCCTGTATTAGCAGGCAGATTCTTCACCACTGAGCCACCTGGGAAGCCCATTAAGGGCATAAAGCTACCCAGTCTTTGCTATTTAGACAACTTACACACAGTCACACACACAAATTACAACTTTTCATATTATAGGGAAAATCAATAGTAAAATCAAGTAAATAATTCTATCACTTTTTGCTATATCATTTAGTAACTTGGCAGCCTATGCATTTAGGAATATCAGTTCTGGTCTGAGAACTTGCTGGGTTGCAAATTCACATGGCCAAGGGAATCATGAAACATATATATATACTCAGTCTTGATGTTAAAAAAGTTATAAACAGTCCATTTTCAACATTCTTCCAAAAGACCTTTGATGACCTAAAACCTGAAGGCTTGAACTTCTGGAATCATAGAATTCAGATCATGGATCTCAATGGAAAGACTCTTCTAATTTACTGTGAACAAACAGCTCAGCAGTAAAATTTCAAGAGCAGACTCCTAAGATCCATGTTTTCAAATTATAGATGCAAATCTTTAAAAACTGATTTGAAAAATGTACCAACTACACACTTCAAACTGTGGCTACTTAAAGAATGTTTTGGTATCAGAAAACTGTCAGAAGACTGCTATAACAAGACCTTTGTATGTAGTGGCTGACAGTACAAATTCCACAGCTCCCACCCTGGATCTTTGCAGCAAGTCCATCTATATGCCAAAAGCCATAGATTAGCATTTTCTTTCTTCTAGCACGTTAACTTTTAGTCTATATCTTTCCAATTTTCTGCTTTCACGGTACTGGATTGCTGATAACTTAATTTTCATTCCTTAAATTTGTTGAAGAGCGGTTCTTTAAATATTGTAATATTCTTTTTATTCTTCCCAAAATGTATGCCAAGAGATTATCACACATTTTAGCTACAGCTTTATATCCTGTGACTGTTATTTTTAATATCTACTACCTGGTTTCTCTGGATAAAAATCTAATCTCTATTTTTCTAAACACTTCAGAATAACATTGACTTTCACTGGACACTTCTGATAAATGAAAGAGTCTCATATTATTTATGACAATAATCAGTCATTAAATTGGACAAGAAATAGCAAAACATATCTTTGAAAAATAATTACAGATCTGTTCACAGGAGCTGAAGACAACAACAATGTTAGGAACAAATATTGTTCTTCTTGTACTAATATATTTATTTTTCTTAGCTATTGTCCATCCCTACTCAGGGAATTTTTTCCTCCCTGAGGAATAAATCAATGGAACAAACACTTGTCACATTAAATGGCATTAAATTTAGGTTATATCTCTTTAAACTATTATGCTTCATTTTTTTTAACCGTGCACAAACCTAATTTATGCCTAAGGAGTAGTTATTAAAACTTTTTCAGACAAGTAAGACCCTTGACATGCCCCTCCCAATTTTATATTGTTAGATTGTGACTTGTTCAGTCCCTAAGTCCTGTCTGAGTCTTTTGCAACCTCATGGACTGTAGCCCACCAGGCTCTTCTGTCCATGGGATTTGCCAGGCAGGAATCCTAGAGTAAATTGCCATTTCCTTCTCCAGGGGATCTTAACTCCTGCTAAGCAAGAGGATTCTTGACTGCTCAGCCACCAGGGAAGCACCTTAAAAAACATTCAAAAATATTACTCTGGTGAATTACTCAGAGTAATCAATCACTAATCCCATAAACTTTTTTAATAATTTTAATTTTTACTTTATTTTGCTTTACAGTACTGTATTGGTTTTGTCATACATTGACATGAATCAGTTCTTTATTTTTTTTTAATTTACTTATTTTAATTGGAGACTAATTACTTTACAATATTGTATTGGTTTTGCCATACATCAACATGAATCTGCCACGGGTGTACACGTGTTCCCCATCCTGAACCCCCCTCCCACTTTCCCCCCTGTACCATCCCTCTAGGTCATCCCAGTGCCCAGCCCCAAGCATCCTGTATCCTGTATCGAACCTGGACTGGCGATTCATTTCATATATGATATTATACATGTTTCAATGCCATTCTCCCAAATCATTTCACCCTCTCCCTCTCCCTGCTGCTACTAAGTCGCTTCAGTCATATCTGACTCTATGTGACCCCATAGACAGCAGCCCACCGGGCTCCCGTCCCTGGGATTCTCCAGGCAAGAACACTGGAGTGGGTTGCCATTTCCTTCTCCAATGCATGAAAGTGAAAAGTGAAAGTGAAGTTGCTCAGTTGTGTCCCACTCTTAGCGACCCCATGGACTGCAGCCTACCAGGCTCCTCCATCCATGGGATTTTCCAGGCAAGAGTACTGGAGTGGGGTGCCACTGCCTTCTCTGCTCTCTCCCACAGAGTCCAAAAGACTGTTCTATATACCTGTATCTCTTTTGCAGTCTCGCATACAGGGTTATCATTACCATCTTTCTAAATTCCATATATATGCATTAGTACACTGTATTGCTGTTTTTCTTTCTGGCTTACTTCACTCTGTATATTCGGCTCCAATTTCATCCACCTCATTAGAACTGATTCAAATGCATTCTTTTTAATGGCTGAGTAATACTCCATTGTGTATATGTACCACCGCTTTCTTATCCATTTATCTGCTGATGGACATTTAGGTTGCTTCCATGTCCTGGCTATTATAAACAGTGCTGCGATGAACACTGGGGGTACACGTGTCTCTTTAAACTCTGGTTTCCTCTGTGTGTATGCCCAGCAGTGGGATTGCTGGGTCATAAGGCAGTTCTATTTCCAGTTTCTTAAGGAATCTCCACACTGTTCTCCATAGTGGCTGTATTAGTTTGCATTCCCATCAACAGTGTAAGAGGGTTCCCTTTTTTCCACACCCTGTCCAGCATTTATTGCTTGTAGACCTTTGGATCACAGCCATTCTGACTGGCATGAAATGGTACCTCATTATAGTTTTGATTTGCATTTCTTTGATAATGAGTGATGGTGAGCATCTTTTCATGTATTTGTTAGCCATCTGTATGTCTTCTTTGGAGAAACGTCTATTTAGTTCTTTGGCCCATTTTTTGATTGGGTTGTTTATTTTTCTGGAATTGAGCTACAGGAGTTGCTTGTATATTTTTGAGATTAGTTGTTTGTCAGTTGCTTCATTTGCTATTATTTTCTCCCATTCTGAAGGCTGTCTTTTCACCTTGCTTATAGTTTTCTTTGTTATGCAGAAGCTTTTAGTTTTAATTAGGTGTCTCTCTTTATATTTTGACTTCCGAGAAATATTTGAAGCAAACTTTATTGAAGCTATACATATTTCTGAAAATAAAATGTGATTAGAGCAATTCCTATTGTTTTAGAAAATGCTCTCAAGTTTATCAATGTTGAAATACAGCCTAACTTTCTTCCCAATGTTCATTCATTGTTGTTCCAACAGTAATAACGCAGGAGAGTACACAGAAGAATCTTCCAGGCAATTTCCTTTCAAAGTTTTCAGTTCATCATTATTTTCACCCAAAATTTTCTGTTTGTTCCCCTGCCATGTTTTATGCAGTTTGTTGAGTGTTTTGCTTAACTATGCAGAGAGAAGCATTATACATAATTTTCACAAAACCAACATTGTATCTTTCAAATAATGAATTCTAAAAAAAGAAAACCACTTGAAATCTCTTATTTGAAAGATAAATATTTGCCAAATAAGAATGTAATCTTAAAGCAACTCTCAATAATTGTCTGCTTGATGCTCACGTTATATATTATTTCATTAGAGTATTACAATCTTTCTACTTTGTTCTTTATCATTAAATGATTAAAAGCAAGACTATTCAAAACTTCAAACATGTTTTATCTAAGAGGCATGAAATTATAATACTCATTTCATCAGAGGCACTATTATTAGCTATCCATTTAAGTGATTAAAAGAAATTATACTTCACCATTTCTAATTTTGGACTTCCTTTGTGGCTCAGCTGGTAAAGAATCTGCCTGCAATGTGGGAGACCTGGGTTCTATCCCTGGGTTGGTAATATCCCCTGGAGAAAGGAAGGCTACCCACTCCAGTATTCTAGCCTGGAAAAGTCCATGGGGTCGCAAAGAGTCAGACACAACTGAGTGACCTTCACTTTATTTCTAATTTTAACCACCTACATGGATGTATGTTTTAAAAATAAGTTTAGAGAAAGCAAAGATAAAAGAAAAAACTGGATGAAGACCACACAGTGAAACAGTCAGAAGGAGGCAACCTCTGCTTACTTTTAATTCAGAGAGTGGTGGGTGATAGAGATACCTCAATAACCTACTCAGGATCAATTTCCTCACAAGGCTATCTCTAATGCCTGGGGTCGCAAAGAGTCAGACACAACTGAGTGACCTTCACTTTATTTCTAATTTTAACCACCTACATGGATGTATGTTTTAAAAATAAGTTTAGAGAAAGCAAAGATAAAAGAAAAAACTGGATGAAGACCACACAGTGAAACAGTCAGAAGGAGGCAACCTCTGCTTACTTTTAATTCAGAGAGTGGTGGGTGATAGAGATACCTCAATAACCTACTCAGGATCAATTTCCTCACAAGGCTATCTCTAATGCCTTAAGAGCATCTGGCATCACATGCCCTATCAAATATGCTAGTAACCGAGAAAAGAAAGCTTTCTGAATTTCACACATCGCATGCCAAATGGAAAGCAAATCATGCTTGATCTTGCAAAATGCAAAAGCAATAAAAATAAAACTATTTATATGTGTTTCAGTGTATAAATCTCCCAGCAGATAAACACTAACTGGTTGTGAAGAAAATTATAAAATAAACAATTGAGGTTATCGATTTCATTACTGCAAAGAAATCCAGGTCTGTTAAATTTTAGTATTTTCAATGGAGGGAGGCAAGTTTCTCATTAAAAGATTTCACTTGAAGACTCTGATTAAACTACAGAGAGTATCCCTTGAAAACCATCCTTAGTCAGATACATCCCCCTGGAAATACAAGCTGGCATGTGCTCCTTATTATGTTTCAAACAGTATATCCTAGGAAAAAAAAACTTCATACCAGCATTGGAGAAAAGTTAAAGAGTAGAAAATAATTTTGTAAAACTGAGATCACCTCTTTGCCAATTGACAACATCATTGCTTGACTTTGTGGTTCAGTGGTAGTTTACTTGCTAAGTTGTGTCCTACTCTTATGACCCCATGAACTGCAGCCCACCAGGCTCCTCTGTCCGTGGGATTTTCCAGGCAAGATTACTGGACTGGGTTGCCATTTCCTTCTCCAGGGGATCTTTCTGACCCAGGGATTAAACCTGCATCTCCTCATTCTCCTGCACTGCAGGTGGATTCTTTACCACTGAGCCACCAGGGAGGCCTGATTTTTGTTGTTATAGTTCTCAAATCCTGTGGCAACTGGAGACTCAGCCTTTTAGGGAGTCATAGTAGAGTAAGGAAGTCCTCCAGTGAACTCCACACAGATTCATAACTGTTTGACCTTGGAAGAATCATTTAATCACTCTGAGCTTCAGTTCCTAAATGTCTAAGGGAAAACCATTTGAAATATTTTACTTAAAGGATGAATATATGGCAAATAAGAATGAAAGGGTAAGAGCAATACTTAATGAGTATTGGAAGTTTAGATGATTATTATTTGACTGGAATGTAAGAATCTTTCTATTTTTTCTTTATCAGTAGATAAGTGAAAGATTTTTTTTAATCAAACATATTTTACCGTGGTAAGAAACTTTAATTCTCATTTTATCAGAGGTTTTACTCTTCACAGATTTTAGTTTAATTGATATGAAGGACTTTGGAGGTTTATTGTTTCCATCTCTAGGCATAGGAGAAAGCCCTGGGTTCAGCTAATATTGTCCTGAAGAGTAGCAGATGTCCTCAGTTTCAGGCACAGAACTGAAGATGCAGAAGCAAAATACTCTTTGAGTTTTCAGGTCCCAAGGTAAACAGTATGAAGCATGATACTAAATAATCTGATGGTAAATTGGTAAATGAGAAAGGTAAGCCAAGATGAAATACCTAGAGTATTTTAAATAAAGAAGTCAAGGCAGGAAGAGATATTTTGAAAGCAGAAAGAAGGTGAGGGTTGGCAGAATTCCTAAGGAGTTCACTCTGAAGAAGGGAGAATGGCTCTTCATGAAGGTCTCAGAGTCTGGTCCTGAAAACAGAGTGGGGCAATGTCCAGGGAGAAGTTAAAATTGCAAGAGGAATATGTTCTTGCCTTTTCCAAGCCTCCTTGTAATCTACATCTCGTGACTCCCCTTTCCCGGGGCTTTAATTTCACAGCTACCTTATGGTCAAGTTTCTGCCTTCTACTTCCCAACTAAAGAAACACCCCTTGCAGTAACCTTAATAAGAACTTCTTATCTCCAATTATCCATTTATTTCCCTGTGCTATCCATGTTTGTTTGTTTGTTTTTTATCATTGGAATTCTACATATATTAGGGCATCTATATTTACTTAAAGTAAACTTCTAGGCCTCAAGCCAAAAAAATTTCAGTTTCAATGAGACAGCCACTAGAAAAATAAAAACAAGTCTTTCTATTGATATGGTATTTTCCTTTCTGTCTCTCACAAAATACAGAAGCTGCTTTAGGGACATGATTGCCTCTTCGTCTACTCCTGGCCCTGTGGTTTTGTTTGACGGTTTAGCTGATAGCAGTCAGCCAGGTTATCTTTTGCCCTACCTGTTTAGAATACTTGGCTAACCTCAGAGATAAATGGATTTCCTTAGATCTTGTTGGAATTTTACAAATACTTTCAGAATCGCAAGTAGAAGGTGTTGATGGGATGCCAAACACTGCTGCTAATGGAGTATAATTGCTTTATAATGTTGAGTTCATTTGTGATGTATAATAAAGTGAGTAAGCTATATATATTCATATATCTCCTTCCTCTTGAGCCTCCCTTCTACCTCCCTCCATCCCACCCCTCTGGGTCATCACAGAACTCCAAGCTGAGCTCTCTCTACAAATTTTTTGAAAGTGTTAGTCACTCAGTCATGTCCAGCTCTGTGACCCCATGGAATGCAGCCCCCCAGGCTCCTCTGCCCATGGAATTCTCCAGGGAAGATTACTGGAATGGGTTGCCATTCCCTTTTCCAGGAGTCTTCCCAACTCAGTGATTGAATTCAGGTCTCTTGCATTGCAGGCAGATTCCTTACTGTCTTATCCACCAAGGAAGCCACCTACAACTCTGTTAAATAGCACTATTGCTTTACAGACCACACCAACCAACCAGCTCATTCAAACATTATCTGTGTAAATTGACCCTAGAAATTGAACAGGATATGCAAACCCTAAAATGGTCATTATCATAAAAATTTTTTAATTGGGCTTGATGAGGCAGCTGTCAATTCAATAGCTTTGATTAAGCTAACAGTGTTGTCTTGAATTTTGCTAAGCTATCCACCTCTCATGCATATTTGGCTTCCAAATGTGTAGAACAATCTTAAAGTAAACTTCTGTACTCTACTTGAGCTTTTTAAGTCTTTTTGAGAATAAAAAAGGTTTTGAAATAAAAAGTTGATGATTAGAACACAGGTTTAAATATTATCTCTGTCATTTTCTAGTTATTTGATATTTACCTTTTTCTGTATGATTTACTGTACTTAATATGACAATCTCCAGGTCCATCCAGTGTTTCTATAAGTGGCATTATTTCTTTCTTTTATTATGGCTGAGTAATATTTCACTGCACATATGTGTATATTATACACACATATATGTGTTTATATATATATATCTCCATTCGCCTGTTTATGGACATTGGTCTGATGGACATTTAGGTTGTTTCCATGTCTTGGCTCTTGTAAACAGAGCCACTGCAAACACTGGGGTATGTGCCTTTTTTTGAATTAAGAGTGTTGTCCAGATATATGCCCAGGAGTGGAATTGCAGGAGCATACAGCAACTCTAGTTTTAGTTATTTAAGGATGCTTCATACTGTTCTCCACAGTGCTGCCCCGATTTACACTGTATGAACAGTGTACAAAGGGTTCCTTTTTCTTCACACCCTATGCAACATTTATTGTTTGTAGACTTTTCAGTGATATCAATTCTGACTGGCATAAGGTGTTATTTCATTGTAGTTTCAATCTGCATTTCTGTAATAATTAGCAATATTGGACATCTTTTCGTGTGCCTATTGGCTATCTGTATGCTTTCTTTGGAGAAATGTCTATTTAGATCTTCTGCTCATTTTTGATTTTTTTTTTTTTTTGCCTATTTTGTTTGGTTTGCTATTAAGCTGTATGACTGTTTGTATATTTTGAAAATTAATTCTTTGTTGGTGGCATCATTTGAAAATATTTTCTCCCAATCTATTCGTTGTCTTTTCATTTTATTTATGATTATCTTTACCATGAAAAGATTTATATGTGACTCAGTCCCATTTAGGAGAAGGTAATGGCACCCTACTCCAGTGTTCTTGCCTGGAAAATCCCATGGACGGAGGAGCCCGGTAGGCTTCCGTCCATGGGGTCACACAGAGTCAGACACGACTGAAGCGACTTATAAGTGCAGCAGCAGCAGCAGTCCCATTTGCTCAATTTTATTTCCATTACTCTAGGAGATAGAGCCAAAAAAAAATATTGCTACAATTTATGTCAGTGAGTGCTCTACCCTTTTTCTCCTCTGGTAGTTTTCTGGTCTCACTTTTACATCTTTAATCCATTTTGAGTTTATTTTTGTATATGGTATAAGAGAATGTTCTAATTTCATTCATTTACATGCAGCTTTTCACAGCACCAGTTATTAAAGAGAGTAAGTATCTTTTCCCCCACTGTACATTCTTGCCTTTGTCATAGATTAACTGACCATAAGTGTGTGTGTTTATTCCTTGGCTTTCTATTCTGTTCCTTTGATCTAAATGTCTGTTTTTGGGCCAGCATTGTACTGTTTGATGACTGTAGTTTTGTAGTGTAGTCTGTAGTCAGGGAGCAGGACTCTTCTAGCTGCATTCTCCTTTCTCAAGATTGTTTTGCCATTTTGGGTCTTTTGTCTTTCCACGCAAAAGGAAAAGTTTGAAACTTTTCCTTCTAGGTCTGTGAAAAATGTCATTGGTAATTTGATAGCAATTGCACTTAAATCTATAGATTGCCTTGGGTAGTATGGTCACTTTAACAACATTGATTCTTTCCATCCAAGAACACAGTCTATCTTTCCATCTGTTTGCGTCATCTTCAAAACCTTAGGTAGGTTTATTCCTAGTTATTTTATTCTTTTTGACGTGATGGTACATGGGATTGTTACCTTAATTTTTCTTTCTGCTATTTTATTTTTAACACTTGGTTTCTTAATAAATGAAAGACTGAAGGCAGAGTGGTTCATGCCTGCCAGCTCATCTGGAAGTGTTTAGCAGCCCTTTACAGCTAGGATAAATGATTTCTGTTACTATCAACCAACCTACCTGAGCCTAATTTTAGCATGCATCCACATGCCATCAGTTGCCGGTCTTTGCTGTCCTCAATTTATTGGATAAGGAATTATACAACCCAAAATATCACTTTGCTAGGTCTCTAGAATGCTGGTATGGTAGGAAGTGAAGTACTGGCTCCATCACTCATCTGACCACGAACAAAAGTTTTACCTTCTGACAGTTGGTTTCCTTTTCTATAAATTGGGGGTTAACATGCTTAGCTCACACTTTTGTAGGTATTAATTAAGGGTCTGATGCTTGACTTGAAGTTAATGGGGTGAACCTCATCAGTTCTTTGTCATTGCTTCAGAAAAAGATTCATCTACATGGACATGATATCAGGAGAATGCAATGACAGCACAGTTTTGTGAGCATTGGGTCTTCTTATTACAAATGCTGCTTGAACAATGCATCCAGGAAAAACTAATCTGGGTGGTATCTTAAAATGTAACCCCCCCCTCCAAATGTAAACCCACCCTTTAGAGATAAAATAAAAATGTCTTATTTTTGGCATTTATTAATTCCTAACTAAAGCAGCTTGGAAAAATAACTTTAACCTAGTTAAAATATATGAGAACCTTAAATTAGCCTAAATTTTAGGGAGGGAAAGGAGTTTCTAAAATAAGTAAAGACATATTAACCTTGTTCATTAATATAGACTGTATATTTCTGTCTGAACACATAATAGATCTGAAAATGTAAAAAAAAAAATATGGGTCAAGTCTGGGTATATGGTATTTTAGATATAATCTGGTTAATGAGTCAAACCGGGTCCTCAGTCAACAAACAGATGAAACAAAATTGCTAGGCTCCAAATTAAATCCCTCCAAAGAGAAATCTGGACTCCTTACTTGTCAATGAAAAATCATGTCAAAGCAGGTAAGTATTTTCTGTGTAAAGTCTGCATGTTATGTCAAAGAAGCAAATCAAGGACAATAATGCTCATGGGATATGATGATTTCAGACGTCATGATTCATTTCATACTTCGAATAGCCTGGGAAACTGGGATATATCAGCCATATCCTTCAGATGAGTAAAAGATTCTTTTTCATGCAAAAGGGAAAAGTGATATCTACTGATCCTTCAGAGAGCTAGAGAAATAATGGATCTTGTCTTTTTGAAGACCCTTGAGATATGTGAAATCACTTTTATGTGAAATCACAACTTTTGTTATAGAAGAAACACAAACACATTTTAACAGAAAGATAGTATATTATCATAAATAGTAGTTACTTCTTTTTTTTCTGAATTATGTACATGCATTCATTCAGATTATTTCATTTAAGCTTCATAATAATCTTGTGAGAGAAGTATTGCTAGACTGCATAGACAGATGAGGTAACTGAGGTACTGAGATGCTAAAGTAGAAGGAAGTATCAGTGTTCATACCCACCTGTGTCTTTTTCTGTATCACATTCCTGATTGTATTATGCATTAGCTAGAGCCACTATATCCCCTTTACATAAGAATCCAACAAATTATTGCTTGGGAACACTGTTACTTTTAAGTGTTGTTTTAGTTAATTTAAAATACTTCTTTAATACTTCAAAAGGAAGGTGTCAGTGAGATAAAAAAAGTTTAGAGAAAACAGCTAGCAAAAGAACTATGTTAAAAGTTTCCATAAAGTAGATGTTACTACTCTGTAAGTTTCAGGTTGAATGAAGGTTGTGGAACTTAGTTGGACAAAGTCCAATTAAATGAGACATTTACCATATGGTTAGAAAACCAAAGTAGTATCCAGTGTGTCCTTTAGGTTAAAACATAAGAACTTTCCAATGATACAAAAAAATAGCATTTACTTTGCCCAGTGCCCCCTGGAACACCTGGGAATTGTGTGAAATTTGACAATTAATACTTGTTAATTCCATAATATAACTGTAAAAATAAGGCTAGATATATATTTACATTCTTTTCTCTCTTTTGCAAATTTTTGCCCTCTTTTAAAAATCATTTGTAGAATGATTTTAAATTAAGTAATCATTTCACATTCTACTAATAGTTGTATATTGCTTGCCTCCAAATATTGGAATTTTGCTCTCTCCTTGCTTGCTGTCAAGTTTAGGTTTATTCACAGCAAGAGGTCTCAGCATGGGAATTTTTCTCCTAGTAATTCTTTCTCTATCAGGCTTCAGAGGCATTTATGAAACACAGTTAAAGATCTATCTTCATTTCTAAACAAGTTCCAATCAAATGCCAAGATTCCCTCAATTCTGGGAAAGTCTGCCATTTCCCAGAATTAACCTGAAATACCTTACATCTGGGCTTCCCTGGTGGTGCAGAGGTTAAAGTGTCTGCCTGCAATGTGGGAGAAGACCTGGGTTTGATCCCTGAGTCAGGAAGATCCCCTGGAGGAAAACAGGGCAACCCACTCCAGTACTCTTGCCTAGAGAATCCCATGGACGGAGGAGCTTGGTGGGCTACAGTCCACAGGTCACAAACCTTACATCTAATTCAGGCAATTAATCAGCACCAACCAAATAATGAAATAGCTCTTTATTCATTATATCTAAATACAAAGCAATGTAGCACTGTTATTATGAACAAGATCTTGGGCTTTAATTCCTTCTCCACCATTTCTTAACAGTATAAACTTCTATAGGTTGTTTGGCATTTCTGAGCCTGTTTTCCTCATCTATATGGATATTGATAGCACCTACTTCATGGAGTTATTATGAAGATTAAATAACATATTGTATATAATAGTGCTCCAAGCATGAAATATGCAACACAGTAAGTACTCAATTAGTGTTAACCATAGTGGTGATGATGATGTTTAAATTAGCATAAGAAACAGATGTTACATGGAAGAATGCTGGAAAATGGAAAAAATGCAACAATTTGGGTTTTCTTAATCACCTTAACTCATTTTATAAATATATTGCAAGTTCCCTGAGGGTATGTAACACTTCTTATTTGACCTTGAATCTCCAGTATTTATCACAATGCCTGAAAACTGGTAGGCATTCAGCAAAGGTTGGTTGAATGAATAAATTCTCATGCTGCTGCTGCTGCTAAGTCGCTTCAGTCGTGTCTGACTCTGTGCAACCCCACAGACGGCAGCCCACCAGGCTCCCCATCCCTGGGATTCTCCAGGCAAGAACACTGGAGTGGGTTGCCATTTCCTTCTTCAATGCGTGAAAGTGAAGTCGCTCAGTCACGTCCGACTCTTAGCGACCCCATGAACTGCAGCCCACCAGGCTCCTCCGTCCATGGGATTTTCTAGGCCAGAGTACTCATAGGTGTTGTCTAATTCACCTTGGCAGTACCTAGAAGTTCAAAGAACAAGACCTATGCCTCTCTGAATTCTGGAAGATGATGAGATCACCCGAAGAAGGGGACAGGACAGGGGCAAAGCAGGTGAACCAGTGTTCTAGAGCAAAATCCTGTTGTATATCCCCAATCCAACATATGCTCTATAGCACTTCTTATTTTGAAATCTCATTCAATTTTCAGCTTCTGAGACAGCTCCATAGACCACTTACTTGGAAAAAATTATACATTCTAACTCTATGAGAGTCTAATCCTCAAAAAATTACTGGGTGGAATTTTCCCTTTGAAATCTACTAAGGATGAAAAGAGTTATTGAATTTTCCTAAAGATGTCCATGTTAATGCACTGTTTAATCACTTTCTGTATATATTCAAGTCAAAGTACAACAAAACAGTACAAGCAATGATACACGGTTCAAACATAACACAAATACCTCTTTCATTGCCCACTACACCATGTAATATCATGCTATTCACAGTGCAAGACAGAAGTACATGTCACATCTCACTATGTGTGGTTCAAGCCACGATGTCTACTCATGGCTCAACGGTAACTCAGCAATGCAACGATCTTGCCAAAGGAACATTTCAGAGGGTGACCAGAGATTGGTGCTTTCTCTAGAGGAAACTCTCATAACTTGAGTAGCAACTGACACATAAGCTCACACAACACATTGTGCATCTATTGCTCTGCCTTTTCAACTTTCAGAAACTTACTATGTTATGTACTCTATCAATCTCATAACTGGTATCTATTTAGAAACAAATTTACAGCCTGTCTCTCAGACAGTATAAAAGTACTAGTGCCAGAACTATTTTAAACACTTTAAATATGTTTGTTTCTCTAATCCTCATCTTTCAATATCTATTCCATCTTTCCCTCTAGCACACAAACTCACTAAGAGGATTATATAAGGTTCTAAGTACAGTGCCTGAAATTTAGTTAGAGCAATTAAGTAGGAAACACTATTATGCCTATTTCATAGATAAGGGAACTGAGAGAAAGATATTTTAAAAATTTGTTCACAATTTCCCAGCTAGTAATAAGCAGATTGGCTTGGGTTCTTAACTATTATATTTCCTCTCAGCTTCATGCCATACATTTTTAGGGAGTATCTCTTTTTCAAGGTAATTCTATGTCCCTAATTTTATTTTTATTTTATTTGCATTTTACCTAGAATTTTAAAATTACTTCTAATGTCTTGAGGGCTTCCTTTGTAGCTCAGTCGGTAAAGAATCTGCCTGCAATGCAGGTTCAATTTCTGGGTGGGAAGATCCCCTGGAGAAGGAAATGGCAACTCATTCCAGTATTCTTGCCTGCATTCCAGTATTCTTGCCTGGAGAATCCCATGGACAGAGGAGCCTGGCAGGCTACAGTCCATGGGGTCACAAGAGTCGGACATGACTGAGTGATTAAACCACCACCACT
>SJYC01146428.1:0-14734 GCA_006408675.1 Madoqua kirkii | reverse complement strand
AAGTTTAGGTTTATTCACAGCAAGAGGTCTCAGCATGGGAATTTTTCTCCTAGTAATTCTTTCTCTATCAGGCTTCAGAGGCATTTATGAAACACAGTTAAAGATCTATCTTCATTTCTAAACAAGTTCCAATCAAATGCCAAGATTCCCTCAATTCTGGGAAAGTCTGCCATTTCCCAGAATTAACCTGAAATACCTTACATCTGGGCTTCCCTGGTGGTGCAGAGGTTAAAGTGTCTGCCTGCAATGTGGGAGAAGACCTGGGTTTGATCCCTGAGTCAGGAAGATCCCCTGGAGGAAAACAGGGCAACCCACTCCAGTACTCTTGCCTAGAGAATCCCATGGACGGAGGAGCTTGGTGGGCTACAGTCCACAGGTCACAAACCTTACATCTAATTCAGGCAATTAATCAGCACCAACCAAATAATGAAATAGCTCTTTATTCATTATATCTAAATACAAAGCAATGTAGCACTGTTATTATGAACAAGATCTTGGGCTTTAATTCCTTCTCCACCATTTCTTAACAGTATAAACTTCTATAGGTTGTTTGGCATTTCTGAGCCTGTTTTCCTCATCTATATGGATATTGATAGCACCTACTTCATGGAGTTATTATGAAGATTAAATAACATATTGTATATAATAGTGCTCCAAGCATGAAATATGCAACACAGTAAGTACTCAATTAGTGTTAACCATAGTGGTGATGATGATGTTTAAATTAGCATAAGAAACAGATGTTACATGGAAGAATGCTGGAAAATGGAAAAAATGCAACAATTTGGGTTTTCTTAATCACCTTAACTCATTTTATAAATATATTGCAAGTTCCCTGAGGGTATGTAACACTTCTTATTTGACCTTGAATCTCCAGTATTTATCACAATGCCTGAAAACTGGTAGGCATTCAGCAAAGGTTGGTTGAATGAATAAATTCTCATGCTGCTGCTGCTGCTAAGTCGCTTCAGTCGTGTCTGACTCTGTGCAACCCCACAGACGGCAGCCCACCAGGCTCCCCATCCCTGGGATTCTCCAGGCAAGAACACTGGAGTGGGTTGCCATTTCCTTCTTCAATGCGTGAAAGTGAAGTCGCTCAGTCACGTCCGACTCTTAGCGACCCCATGAACTGCAGCCCACCAGGCTCCTCCGTCCATGGGATTTTCTAGGCCAGAGTACTCATAGGTGTTGTCTAATTCACCTTGGCAGTACCTAGAAGTTCAAAGAACAAGACCTATGCCTCTCTGAATTCTGGAAGATGATGAGATCACCCGAAGAAGGGGACAGGACAGGGGCAAAGCAGGTGAACCAGTGTTCTAGAGCAAAATCCTGTTGTATATCCCCAATCCAACATATGCTCTATAGCACTTCTTATTTTGAAATCTCATTCAATTTTCAGCTTCTGAGACAGCTCCATAGACCACTTACTTGGAAAAAATTATACATTCTAACTCTATGAGAGTCTAATCCTCAAAAAATTACTGGGTGGAATTTTCCCTTTGAAATCTACTAAGGATGAAAAGAGTTATTGAATTTTCCTAAAGATGTCCATGTTAATGCACTGTTTAATCCTTTCTGTATATATTCAAGTCAAAGTACAACAAAACAGTACAAGCAATGATACACGGTTCAAACATAACACAAATACCTCTTTCATTGCCCACTACACCATGTAATATCATGCTATTCACAGTGCAAGACAGAAGTACATGTCACATCTCACTATGTGTGGTTCAAGCCACGATGTCTACTCATGGCTCAACGGTAACTCAGCAATGCAACGATCTTGCCAAAGGAACATTTCAGAGGGTGACCAGAGATTGGTGCTTTCTCTAGAGGAAACTCTCATAACTTGAGTAGCAACTGACACATAAGCTCACACAACACATTGTGCATCTATTGCTCTGCCTTTTCAACTTTCAGAAACTTACTATGTTATGTACTCTATCAATCTCATAACTGGTATCTATTTAGAAACAAATTTACAGCCTGTCTCTCAGACAGTATAAAAGTACTAGTGCCAGAACTATTTTAAACACTTTAAATATGTTTGTTTCTCTAATCCTCATCTTTCAATATCTATTCCATCTTTCCCTCTAGCACACAAACTCACTAAGAGGATTATATAAGGTTCTAAGTACAGTGCCTGAAATTTAGTTAGAGCAATTAAGTAGGAAACACTATTATGCCTATTTCATAGATAAGGGAACTGAGAGAAAGATATTTTAAAAATTTGTTCACAATTTCCCAGCTAGTAATAAGCAGATTGGCTTGGGTTCTTAACTATTATATTTCCTCTCAGCTTCATGCCATACATTTTTAGGGAGTATCTCTTTTTCAAGGTAATTCTATGTCCCTAATTTTATTTTTATTTTATTTGCATTTTACCTAGAATTTTAAAATTACTTCTAATGTCTTGAGGGCTTCCTTTGTAGCTCAGTCGGTAAAGAATCTGCCTGCAATGCAGGTTCAATTTCTGGGTGGGAAGATCCCCTGGAGAAGGAAATGGCAACTCATTCCAGTATTCTTGCCTGCATTCCAGTATTCTTGCCTGGAGAATCCCATGGACAGAGGAGCCTGGCAGGCTACAGTCCATGGGGTCACAAGAGTCGGACATGACTGAGTGATTAAACCACCACCACTAATGTCCTGAATATTCACTGGAAGGACAGATGCTGAAGCTGAAACTCTAATGATTTGGCCACCTCATGATGTGAAGAGCTGACTAGCTGGAAAAGACCCTGATGCTGGAAAAAATTGAAGGCAGGAGGCGAAGGGGACAACAGAGGATGAGATGGTTGGATGGCATCACCTTCTCGATGGACATGAGTTTGAGCAAGCTCCGGGAGTTGGCGATGGACAGGGAAGCCTGGTATGTTGCAGTCCATGGGGTCACAAAGAGTCAGACATGATTAAGCAATTGAAGTGAACTGAATTAATATGATCTTGTTAAAATTAAATATAAAATATATCTTTATTCAGAACTTAGAGGTCTTAAATAGCTTTTATTTATAACAGTGGTATAGTAGTGGAGATATAAAATGTATAAAGAGCCAGACTCCTTTGAGATGTGGAAACTGATTAGGTTTTCTTGCCACTAGTGAGAAAAACATACTTACTATGGAAATAAGTGCCTCTTCATTGCTAGGTTTTATATTTCCGAGTTTCTGCTCGGTCCACCTATCTGATGCACTGTCACTAATGCAATACACCAAGCATAGCACTTTGACTCTCAGGCTTATTTCACTCTTCATAAAATACAGAAAAGGCGTGTCAATTTCATGGAGATGTTGTGAGGATTAAACAAGGCAAAAGAGATTTTTAAGCAGAAGAGTGACATAATCAGCTCT
Organism: Madoqua kirkii; assembly: GCA_006408675.1. Classification (NCBI taxonomy): domain Eukaryota; kingdom Metazoa; phylum Chordata; class Mammalia; order Artiodactyla; family Bovidae; genus Madoqua; species Madoqua kirkii. The sequence goes on along the minus strand of SJYC01146428.1, from coordinate 11,384 downwards.
GCATTTTAAAAGAACACTCTGGGCCACCACAGAGGAACTGTATTTAGAGAATAATACAGGAAATAAAAAGTCAGATTCAGAGATAAGTGACCTCAGTGAAAGATGAGGCTGATTTGCAATAAAGCAGTGACAATTAAGTTGGAAAGAAAATAATGGGTATGTAGGTGGACACTTATATATGGAATCAACAACATTTAATGTTTACATGGATTTAGGAATAGAAAAAAGAAAAGACTCCAAGTTTCTGATATCAGCAACTGAGTAAATCAAGGTTCCAGTTACTACCCTGGGATAACTGAAGGAAGAACAAACCTCACTGGAAAAGAATCAGATTAAAAATTCAGTTGGAAACACATTGAGTTTGAGACTACAAGGTATGATATCAAGTACATCATTGGATAAATGGGTTTGAAGCTCAAAAAAATGTATATATCTATAGCTAGACATACTTGTTTGGTACATTAGTAATATTTCAGGCCATGAAAATAAATGAGATTTCCTAGAGAAGACATAGCTTGAAAAGAGAAAATAGAACCTAGCCTTGGGAACTTCGAACTCTGTTGTTTTACAAGTTTCTAATAGGTATTCAAAACTCACTTTGCACTAGGCATTATATTAAATATGTAACAAAGGTTATCTGAATCACAACAATCTAATTTTAGTAGAAACTAAAACTTTAAATGGGTTAGGTGATCTACTTAAGGTCATGTAGCTGGTAATTGAAAAAGCAGGGCTTTGCTCTCTGAAAAATGACTTAGTCTAATACTAGAGGAACTGATAAGAAATTAAATAAAGTATATGAAACTCAAAGAAGAGTGGTTGGTACATGTTGGGTACTTGTAAGTTATATTTACTGTTACTCATTTTTTAATATGGTAGGAAGTAAGCAAAAATGAGTTGACCATATTCATAAGAAATCTATCATATACTGTATAATTACCTGCATATATGTAAATGTTTTATCATCCCAAATAGATTGCTAGTTTAAAGATAGATTTAAAGTCAATTTAAAAATATACAAAGTTCAAATAATACTGTGGCATCTATTGAGATATTTTAGAAAACAAGGAAAATAACCAATCAGATCTCAAAGCAAAATCACATTTTTTGCAACCATTCTTTTTTTTTTTTTGAATAAATAGAATGATGGCTTTTAGTCTCAGATAGTGGAGAGGGAAACGCAGCATGCTCCTGCCTCAAGAACTGTGTCCCTAAGGCAGGTGCTCACAGTCAGGAGCAGTCAGGAGTCGGTGATGAGGAAACAAAGGTGATAGGATCGTGATTTATTCCTCTTGCATCATTTCAAAGACAGTCATAAACTGGCATCAGTAACCCGTAACTGCATCTGGCAGTCTGGTGGCTCTGAGGCCTTCCTTCTGACATGTAACTACAAGGGGAAGGCTCTTGTAAAGGTAAACATCAGATAGAGGATGTATTTAGCATAGAATCAAGTGAAGTGTAGCTCCTGCAGAAAAGGGAGCAGAAAAGCAAACTTAGTTACAGACATTCAGAATCAGAAGCAGTTAAAGTAAAATAAACTAGGAATGTTCAAGCCTGGTCACTGTTCTTCTTTGCTCTCAGAGAAGTGAAAAAGAAAAACTCATTCCTCTTTTTGCCTTTTTACTGCAACAATTCCCCCATCAGTTTATTCCCTCATAACAATGGAGGAAGGGAAATTCTTGTCTGGCTGAAGACAAACTTCAGTTTTGCTTGGTCTGAAAATCACCAGCTGTTCAGCCCAGGTACCATCTATCTCCTACTTCAAGTTTTCTTTGAGACGTGAACCCTAAGAAATCACTATTGGGGTGATGAGGGACAGATGCTCCGTCTTCTATAACTTCTTTAATGCTGACACAGAACTCATAGACCCTAGCTAGTTGGGGTCATGGAGTTCTCACCCTGTTCTATTAAGGGGCCCCCGAGTGACTTCTGTGGTTATTCCCACTGGATGTTTGGAGGAGTGGCTGTAATCTCTTTGGGGGCATGGGTTTTCTTTGCATATCATCTTTATCTTGATGTGAATCTGTGTCATCTTAGGTAACTGGGGCCTGTAATCCTGCATTCTCAGTTTCCTCTAGGTTCACCATAGGGAGTGGCTGGAGTGGCTGTAGTCAAATGAAGGCCAGGTGGCAGGCATTCCCCTTTCTCAGGGCTCGCTGACTCACACTGAAGGGCTGCAATCGCTCATTCCATGTCTCAGGTCTTTCCTTCTCAGTCATGAATGACCATTATCCTCCTGGAATTTAGTCTCCAGGTCCTGCTTCGGAGTCATTTAGAAGTGATTCGCCGCCGCCTCCCTCCTTCTCCCACCTGCCTCAACTACAGCCCTCTACTTTCTACCCCACCCAGCTTCGTGTCAGAGGCGCCATCAGGCACCGCCAACTTTACATACTAGGCTGGATTTGCCACAACCATTCTTAATATTTAGTACATTTTCTGTTTTCTATAAATAGAACTTTTCTGAAAAATAACTGGAACCATATAAAACATATAATTTTATATTTTTCTTTTTAAAACTTGACATTACATGATAAGCCTTTTTCTATTTAGTATAGAACAACATAATAACTTTCATTCTATACTAACAGATTTCTCTAGTTTAATCATTAGCTTCTTATTGTACATTAAGGCTATTCACAATTTTAGAACACCATACATAATCCTATTGTAAGTAACTTTCTCTGTTTCTCTCTCTGCCTCTCCCTAACACCTCTTTCTCCTTTCCTCTTTTCTCTTTTGGTCTTTAACATTATTTACTCGAGAGAGTTCAGAACTCTAATTACTAACTAAAACATGTGTAATTTATTCTAGAATCTTGCACATGTTATACTGAGCTAAGTCACACATAAGTAGGTGCTTTATAAATATATGTTGTTTAAATGACTAATAAAATCGATGGGAAAATTTCAACAAATAATAATTGTCACACTGGTTTAATCTATTAGCATAAATCAAACTGACAAAGTAAGCAACATTGTAAATGTGAAACAAAAGAAGATCCATGGCAAAATAGAAGTATAATGAACTACATGGGCTTCCCAGGTGACACTAGCGGTAAAGAATCCTCCTGCCAGGGCAGGCCTTGAGGAGTCGATCCCTGAACCAGGAAGATCCCCCGGAGAAGGAAATGAAAACCTGCTCCAGCATTCTTGCCTGGAAAATCCTATGGACAGAAGAGCCTGGCGGCTACAGTCCATGGGGTTGCAAAGATGGAGCGACTGACCACACACAGCATGTGATGATACACAGGCACACAAACCGAGAAGGTAATGGCACCCCACTCCAGTACTCGTGCCTGGAAATTCCCATGGATGGAGGAGCCTGGCAGCTACAGTCCACGCGGTCGCAAAGATGGAGCGACTGAGCACACACAGCTCATGATGATATACAGGCACACAAATGCTGTAATTTAGATGTTTGTTCTCTGATTTCTAGTTTATAGACTTTAGCAGAACAAACAATACTCCAGCCTTCTTTACAATTCCTTACAAATGGGAGGAAAAAACCAATATTCAAAATAACAGAATTAAATGGTTTTTCTTGAAATACTTTAAAATAAATGTTAAAATCTACTTTTAGAAGTTCTATGTTTAATGGAAAAATCACATGTAAAGTATTGGTTTAATTCAAAATGAAAATGAATATTCAATTTCCCAAATACTATACTCCAATCTTGTCTTCTCCTCCTATCAGTTCCTTACAACCTAATCACACATTCTCATTGGTATATAATATTTTAATCTTAAATTCAAAGCTCAGTAAATCAGTTATATATTCAGAATATTTTGAATGAACACTGATCATATTCCAGGGATTGTACTAGAAACTATTCTAAACTAACTGTAAGTTCCTAAATGCCCCCGGCCCTTTCTCCTCTGGATCTCTATACACACACTGCCACTCTGCTCCACTCCTCTTGTTTAAGTGCGTAACTCCTACTTTTCTTTCACTTTAAGGTTCCATTAGATGTACTCTACTACAAAGCTGCTCCTTCCACACCAAGAATGTGTCAGATGCCTCTCATGTTGTGCTACTTCAACGTCTGTGATTATTCCTTATCATATTATGTCATAAATGCCTGTGAACTTTTGTGTCTCCTCCTCTAGACTATAAATGCCTAGAGGATAGATGTTCTTATAAATTAAGAGGATTCAAATTATCCTGATAATGTACTCTCTTGTGAGTGTGTTTTGCTTATAAATGTTAACTGTCTTGAGACTAGCTGGTATATATGACTCAGTTTCACAATTATAATTGTCCCCTAGTTTCCTAAGCATTATATTTATACCTCTGATTTAACTGAAAACTCCCTGGGGTCAGGGTTCTTGTCTTAACCTTCTTCTGTAACCTCCAGAGTGCTAGGAGAGAATTCTCGTTAATTAATTATTCAGGAGTGATCACGCTGGACACAATCACAACTCTAATACAACCATCACTGGCTTATAGTTTAGAGAAGCCCAGTTTACGGAAATATAATAACATGATTCAAATGCTTCTCTAGGAACCAGGAATTTGACGGCAAGGTAAATGGTATAACCCACAAGAAAAGCAATTTCTTAATATTTTCCAAGGAACCAAAAAATCCATAATTCAGAAATCTGCTTTCTCAGATCTCTCTAAAAACATAATCTAAAACCCAAAGACTACTATTGTCAATTTAAAGAAAATGCACAATGCGAGAATTGAAAGTTATATTTGGGGCAAAATGAGGACGGCAGCCTGGGAGACAGCACCTCGGATAGCTATCTGGGCTCATAAAATCAACACCTGAAAATATCTAACTATCTGAAGACCTGACTTGTCAGTTTTTCCCCAAGTGCAGAGTGCCTCATTTCTGCCCTCCACCCTGAACTCCCTTCAGCGGGTACTGAAGGTCAGCAGCTAGAGCAGTACATTATTTAATCTTTGCAGAGGTAGATGGCAAGCGCAGATTTGTAGCTGACACTATTTTCATGAAGATGTTTACAGCAGTTTTATTCTTTTAATAGTTAAAGCTTAACCAAATGGAAGATGGCTTCTTTCCCACATAATATTTTTCTTCCTATGTTCAGATCCCAGTTGATACAAGTCCTGGCCTTTCTCTGCCCATTAGTTCACCCTACCCTAAATGAGGAAGATGAATGACTCACCTGTCAGTTTCGGCAAAAAGTAAACTAGGCATGTTTAGCCCACGTGCACCCTTCTTCCTCTTGCGAGCAAGTGGGCCACAGAGAGCATCTTCTCCCCAAGGGTACAATCTTCATCACTGTTGAGAGTGGTTATTGTCCATGACTGGTTGTAACTGGGCAGAAGGTAGCATGAAGAAGGAGTCTGCATAACTGCAAGGTCTAGTGAGAGACCCTGGAGAAGGCAATGGCACCCCACTCCAGTACTCTTGCTGAAAAATCCCATGGACTAAGGAGCCTGGTAGGCTGCAGTCCATGAGGTCACTAAGAGTTGGACACACTGAGCGACTTCACTTTCACTTTTCACTTTCATGCATTGGAGAAGGAAATGGCAACCCACTCCAGTGTTCTTGCCTGGAGAATCCCAGGGATGGGGGAGCCTGGTGGGAGGCTATCTATGGGGTCTGCACAGAGTCGGACACGACTAAAGTGACTTAACAGCAGCAGCAGCAGTGAGAGACCCAGCTGGCTTTTACAGTAAGCTCCATGTTCCAACCTGGGCTTAATCAGTAATAAAGGTAATATTTCTGCTACTCTTTTGTTTTATTTCTTCAATTATTCAAAGCCCAGGCAGAGAAGAGGAATGCCATTTATTGACTCCCTTCAGAGAGCAACAGATGGGAATATGCAAAAGTGAAAATAACTTTACTGTTACAGTAGTGAAATATAAGCAATACTTACTTTCTACTTTCCTAATTTTCATTATTTTGTTATAGAATTATTTCTTAAAAGGGGTTGCAGGAAAGCTAATCTGACAACAGAAAATCAAAATAATTTCTGTCTATATACATAGCAGTTTAATCACTTATCACACCTGCTTGAAAATAATTAAGCTGAATTTCAAAAGTAAAACAACATAATAAAAACACACAAAATTTTAAACACACACTAAAAGTGCAAAAATATGTGTCTACTTTTAAAGTTCAAAATGTCTGAACTTAGGTGCTATGGATAGTCTCAGTTTTTCAAAAGGGAAGATGAAATGTGATAATTCTTTTTTAACAATTCCAGAAGGCAAAACTTTTTGGAAGAAAAGGACCACTTCTCTTAGAGATATCTGTTCTTCTCAGCAGGATTTTAAATATCATTATCACTAGTTGGCAGAGAAAGGCTCCAATATGTCACTGGAAAATATGTCCCTACATGAAGCAAACGACAGCAGAAGAAGTTTGGTCTCAAACCAGACCTGCAGCTTGGCTTCCCTGAGGCTCAGGTCTGGTGGAAGAGCCAGCCTTCCATCCTAGAACTCACCTCCCACAGCTCCTCTGCTTTCTCCATCTCATTAGCACCCATAACCCCTCTTTCTGTGTCTTGAAAGTTTGACAGCTTCAGTTCACAGGATCTCAAAGAGAATTTACAAAAGTGTAACCCAATCCCTTCTATGTTAAAAAGTAAACTATTTGCTGAGAGCTGTGTATTCACCACAGGGAAGGGGCTTTGGGCAGAATCCGCTTAGCAGTATACTGACCTTTGTCATACAACACTCCTTTATGAAATAAGTCTCAGCAATTTTATTTTGCATTCTGATACAAGAAATACAATTAAATACATTTGAGTAGGGCAATGAAAGTATAAGAATAGGCTATAAACCTTTCAGATAGACAAGTGATTAGATTTTGTTGACTGGTGAAAAAAAATTATGAAAATATACCACATCCTGGCTTTTGAATTTTTATTTCACATTTTTGCTCTTTTAATCTGGTAGGCCATCCCTAATATAATCCATCAAGGAAGGCATTTTGACTGCAAGCATCAGCTTCATCATCTATGAAATGGAGACAGTATTTCACAGTGAGGTTTAAATAGGCAACTAAAGAAGGCTGGTATAGTGCATACCTAACAGAAAAGATCCTAAAGTTCCCATTATTATTTTACAATGTATAGGTGGCTTACTTTTGACCATCATATTAATACAAATGATTTCCATAAACTTCATATAACCTAAGTGCTACCCACTTGCATTTCAAATCACTTTAAATTCTTAACTCTTTTTCTACTATATCCTTAATAGATGGAGAAAATATATGTGTTATTACCTACATGTCCTCCTCGTCTCTTGGAAACTCACAGTGTATCTTAGCATATTAAATGCTCAGAGAGGCTCTGTAGTAGAGAGATGTGCCTTTTTGTGTGTGGTTATTTAAATTTTATAAGAAGGTCTATTATAGTATCTCCTTGGTTACTTTTCCATAGAACACAGTAGAAAACAAGACACTAAAATATAGGAAGAGTTCAAGTTTAGGGGCAGAACTGTAGGTTATTTTTGTTTTCTGCTTTTGTCTTTTTCATAATTTCCACCTAAATATTAAATTTCCATAAATTTACAATCAGATAAATCATTATTTTAAAAAAAGAGATATGCGGCACTAAGACTATATTTGCCAAGTGTTTGTAATCCTTTTATCTCTGTCCCTGGATCTTAGTATCTCAGTTTCCTCACTGAGCATCTTAGGCTTTTTATCAGTACGATGAACATATCATTCTCATACTTCTCAGGGTAAACATCTTTAAAAGCCAGCACAATGAAATGCTAACAAACAGAAGCAGAACATTTTGCTTTTAAGAGTCCTTTAAAAATTAAATCCAAGAGTCTATATACACAGCCATTACACTAAAGAATGATCAATTTGACTTTTCCGGGTTGAGGCTTTCTAATTCTGACTTCACAGCTCTTGGAGTGACAAGATTTAGCCTCTACGAATACTTGTGCTACTTCTCAGTTGTGTGATCTAGAATATAATGTATTGTGTAATCTCCCTGAGGATCTATTTTCTTATCTGCAAAATGGGAACAAGGTCACTAATGCCTTAGTGTTATTAACATAAAAAATGGGATAAGTCTCTGTGGAAATGCTTTGTAAGTGGAAGTACAAAATTCTGTGTAGAAATTATTTCTTTTTAAATCCTCTCCTTTTAATATCAGGCAGAAAAAACTAAATGAAAAACACAATGCTTCATGGTAACGCTTGCATGTCTTAAGTATATGTCCTAAGTACAGTCTTGCAAAAAATCACCAGTAGGTATTAGAAAGACATTTCTTCTCTAACTGAAAGACATCCTGACTATTAATAGGTGAAAATGTAGTTTCTACTAAGTGAGAAATTTGCTTATTTCCACGCATATCCCTACCCTTGTTGCCTTAGAGGTCACTCTCCACTTTCATTCATAGTCAGTAAAATGTGCAAAAGGTGCTTTGGTAATAGTCTACTAACTTATTTTACTAAAGACTAATGATAGTTTTCTCAGCTTTCAAAGTATTTTTTCACTTCTCATTAAGCAATACCTTTTCCTGAACTTTAATACATAATGCAAAGCAATTTTTTGCTTTTCCAATATAAAAGCACCTATTGTCAAACTGTCAGACTAACAATGACTAGATTCTAAGATTAACGAATGTTAATGAGAAAACCAGCAGTCTTTCTCCTCTTAATCATCTTTTGCAACATTGATCTTTCTTATAGCATGCCAAACCATAAGCTAAATTCCTCAGAAATGGGTATATCCCATAGGCAACACAGGAAGTACCCAGGAAATCCCACCAAATTAAAGGAAGGATGGAGAAGAACATGTCACTTACTATCAAGGATTCTACTGTGAAGGCTGACCAGAGAGAGGCTTTGTGATGCTTTTGGAATCACACACTGTCTTTTCTATTCTGAAGATTCCACAGAAATGTGAGAAATGACCTTAGACTTTTCTATATTAATTATACATCAATTTTTTAAACCATTAGACAACTATAGGTGTTACTGTGTAATTACTTGGTTATCTCATTCCACATCTCTGGTTTTATCTTTACATCTATAAATATAAAGAAGTTATAAATACCTATCAATAGAAAAAAGTTTTATGTAAATTAAAGTCATTGTATAAAGTGGAATTTTAAGGAGCCATTAAAAGTGATAAGTGAAAACTCCAACAAAATGGAAACCAGACTTTATGGGAGAAAATCAGGATAAAAATTGCCTGTGTATTAAAGTTAGAATTATATATAAATGCATAAACATAAGATAACAATCTGAAGAACATGTAGAAATGAATGTTTTGTCATTTTCTCTATTGCTACTTTGATAATACCTAAAGATCTTCCCCTTATCCAGTAAGATTAAATAAAGAAGTTAGACTACTATCTTTAGGATTAAAATTCCATGACCCTATCCAGTCCCATCACTTCATGGGAAATAGATGGGGAAACGGTGGAAACAGTGTCAGACTTTATTGTTGAGGGCTCCAAAATCACTACAAATGGTGACTGCAGCCATGAAATTAAAAGACGCTTACTCCTTGGAAGAAAAGTTATGACCAACCTAGATAGCATATTGAAAAGCAGAGACATTACTTTGCCGACTAAGGTCCGTCTAGTCAAGGCTATGGCTTTTCCTGTGGTCATGTATGGATGTGAGAGTTGGACTGTGAAGAAGGCTGAGCGCCGAAGAACTGATGCTTTTGAGCTGTGGTGTTGGAGAAGACTCTTGAGAGTCCCTTGGACTGCAAGGAGATCCAACCAGTCCATTCTGAAGGAGATCAGCCCTGGGATTTCTTTGGAAGGAATGATGCTAAAGCTGAAACTCCAGTACTTTGGCCACCTCATGTGAAGAGCTGACTCATTGGAAAAGACTCTGATGCTGGGAGGGACTGGGGGCAGGAGGAGAAGGGGACGACAGAGGATGAGATGGCTGGATGGCATCACTGACTTGATGGACTTGAGTCTGAGTGAACTCCGGGAGATGGTGATGAACAGGGAGGCGTGGTGTGCTGCGAATCATGGGGTCGGCAAAGAGTCGGACATGACTGAGTGACTGAACTGAACTGAACTGAACATCAACTGAACATCATGGGTATCAACCCATTTGAATGCAGAGTTCCAAAGAACAGCAAGGAGAGATAAGAAACCCTTCCTCAGTGATCAGTGCAAAGAAATACAGGAAAGCAATAGAGTGGGAAAGACTAGAGATTTCTTCAAGAAAATTAGAGATATCAGGGGAACATTTCATGCAAAGATGGGCTCATATTCATGGGGTCGCAAAGAGTCGGACACGATTGAGCGACTGAACTGAACTGAACTGATGCAGAGGATCATGTCATCTGCAAACAGTAAGAGTTTTACTTCTTCTTTTCCAATGTGGATTCCTTTTATTTCTTTTTCTATTGTGATTGCTGTGGCCAGAACTTTGAAAACTATGTTGAATAGTAGTGATGAGAGTCTTGTTCCTATCTTGTTCCTGACTTTAGAGGAAATGCTTTCATTGAGGATAATGTTTGCTGTGGGTTTATGATATATAGTTTTATTATATTGAGGTATGTTCCTTCTATTCCTGCTTTCTGGAGGGCTTTTTTTTTATCATAAATGGATGTTGAATTTTGTCGAAGGCTTTCTCTGGATCTATTGAGATAATCGTATGGGTTTTATTTTTCAATTTGTTAATGTGGTGAATTACATTGATTGATTTGTGGATATTGAAGAATCCTTCCAACCTTGGGATAAAGCCCACTTAGTCATGATGTATGATCTTTTTAATATGTTGTTGGATTCTGTTTGCTAGAACTTTGTTAAGGATTTTTGCATCTATGTTCATAGTGATATTGGCCTCTAGTTTTCTTTTTTGTGGCATCTCTGTCTGGCTTTGGTATTAGGGTGATGGTGGCCTCATAGAATGAGTTTGGAAGTTTGTCTTCCTATGCAATTTTCTGGAAGAGTTTGAGTAGGATAAGTGTTAGCTCTTCTCTAAATTTCTGGTAGAATTCAACACTGAAGTCGTCTGGTTCTGGGCTTTTGTTTGCTGGAAGATTTCTGATTACAGTTTCAATTTCCATGTTTGTGATGGGTCTGTTAAGCTTTTCTATTTTTTCCTGGCTCAGTTTTGGAAAGTTGTATTTTTCTAAGAATTTGTCCATTTCTTCCAAGTTGTCCATTTTATTGGCAGATAGTTGCTGATAGTAGTCTCTTTTGATCCTTTGTATTTCTGTGGTGTCTGTTGTGATCTCTCCCTTTTCATTTCTAATTTTGTTGATTTGATTTTTCTCCCTTTGTTTCTTGATGAGTCTGGTTAATGATTTGTCTATTTTATTTATCTTCTCAAAGAACCAGCTTTTGGCTTTGTTAATTTTTGCTGTAGTCTCTTTTACATTTATTTCTGCCCTAATTTTTAAGATTTCTTTCCTTCTACTAACCCTGAGGTTCTTCATTTTTGTTTTTGTTTTTTTTTTTTTCTTTTCTAGT
>SJYC01146427.1:0-69921 GCA_006408675.1 Madoqua kirkii | reverse complement strand
ACTCTACAATTAAAAGAAAGTTGTGGCCCAACATCCTTCATAAACATAGACACAAAAATCCTTTAAAAATATTACCTAGTCAAATCTCACAATACATAAAAATAACATATTAGGACTAAGTAGGGTGTAAGCTTGGCTAAACACTTGAAAATCAATCAATAGAACTTGAAATATTAACTAAATAGAGTTTAACTTCATGAACTTTAAAATAAATACAGGGAAAATATTGCATCAAATTTGACACCCATTCTTAATGAAACAATTTCAGCAGCCTAGGAGAGGCCTTCCATTACATTTGGGATGAAATCCACACTCACTCTCATCAGCATGCCACTTTGCTCAGTCTCTCAGGCATGTCCACATCTTTGTGACTCCATGGACGGTAGCCCTAGGCTCCTCTTTCCATGAGATTCTCCAGGCAAGAATACTGGGGAGGGCTGCCATTTCCTACTCCCGGGGATCTACCCTACCCAGGGACTGACCCCATGGCTCTGGTATCTCCTGCATTGGCCCGCAGGTTCTTTACCCCTGCATCACCCTGGAAGCCCTCTGGTCTCACTGGGGTGGGGGGTGGGGGGGGCTTCAATTTCCTCAAAGGGCTGTGCCCTTTCCCCCGTCCAAGCCTTCTCTTAGAACACATGGAAAGTCTAGGGTATTCGTGTGATAGGGCTTCCATCATAACAAGTCTCACAGACGATGTAGCTAAAACCACAGAGATGTGTTGTCTTGGTTCTGGAGGCTGGAAGTCCAAGACCCAGGAGTCAGCAGGGCCTCTTGTTTCGCAGACCTCCATCCTTGGCTATCTTCACAGAGTCTACCCTCCGGATGTCTCTGTGTCTAACTGCCTTCCAGGTGGCTCAGTGTTAAAGAATCTGCCTGCCAAGGCAGGAGACGCAGGTTTGATCCCTCGGCAGAAAGATACTCTAGCGGAGGAAATGGCAGCCCACTCCAGTATTCTTGCCTGGAGAATCTCATGGGGTCTAAAAGAGTTGGACACACTGAACAGCTGAGCACACACACCTGCTGGGTCAGAGCCAAACCTAAGAACCTCATTTTAACCAGATTACATCTGGTCCGTCTAGTCAAAGCTATGTGTTTCCAGTAGTCATGTACGAATGTGAGAGCTGGACCACAGAGAAGGCTGAGAGCTGCAGAATTGATACGTTCAAATTGTGGTGTTGAGAAACACTCTTGAGAGTCCCTTGGACTGCAAAGAGATTAAATCAGTCAGTCCTAAAGGTAATCAATCCTGAGTATCCACTGGAAAGACTGATACTGAAGCTGAAGCTCCAATACTTTGGCCACCTGATGCAAAGAACCAACTCACTGGAAAAGACCCCGATGCTGGGAAAGACTGAGGGCAGGAGGAGAAGGGTGTGGCAAAGGATGAAATGGTTAGACAGCATCACTGACTCGATAGACATGAATTTGGATGAGCTCCAGGAGATAGTGAAGGACAGGGAAGTCTGGTGTCCTATAGTCCTTGGGGTCACAAGAGTTGGACACAGTTTAGTGACTAACCAACATCTACAAAGACCCTGTCTCCAAATAAGGTCCCATTCTGAGTGAAGAGTGGGGGAATTTAGGAGGGGGATACAATTTAGCTCATCACAGTCACTCTTTCTAGATCTCTCTTCTCCTTTCCCATTGTACTTCTCACCTTACTCTTTCATCAGGAGGCGTTTCCAGCCCCCAGTAAAGGACACAAGTCTGGTTCTCACCTCTGGAAAACTCCCCACCCACCCACCTTAGTGTCTGAGCTAATCCAGATTTGCGTGAAGAGCCAGGACCCATCTGTGCTCAGTGAGTATTTGCTGTGTGAGTGCCTGATGGATGGATGGATGAGTGAGTGATTGAATGAATGAGTGAGTGATTGAATGAATGAGTGAGTGGGTGGACCTGGCCACGTTGCTCCTCCATATCTCCCTGCCCAGACCTGGAGGGTGCCGGGATGTCTGTAGCCTGTGGATTTTAGCGAGTTTGTCCTGTGCCCCCAGGGAGGTCTTGTGAAGTGGCTATTATTTTACCTTCTGGGGCTGGAAGGTGATCATACAGACCTATGTTTAGCAGTGAGGCTGGCTTGAGGCCACTGCCAGATAGACAGGCCTGGCTTCTGGGTTCCTGGAGACGAGCCCTCAGGCTTCCCCAGCTCTCCCTGTGGCTGCCCTGACCCACTTTCCCCTGCCAGGCTCCCTGGGTGGGCGGGAGGGCCGTGGAGCCTAGGGGCTGAGTGCTGTGCTCTGTGGGCAGGGTGCTGAGCCCTGACTCTCGAGCCATGGACAGAAGTTGACTGTAAAATGGAGAGGCAGCCCCAATTTCCCGGGCCCTGTAGGCGCTTCTCAAGGGGGGCAGGCACCGCCTGCCACTGTGGGAAGGAGCCCTAGAGAGCTGGGCTTGAGTCCTCGGCACCCCATGCTGGCTGGGGGCCCCGGGCAGCCCCCTGGACTTTACGAAGCCTCCATTTCCTCCCCATACCCTCCTCCAGCTTGGGTGCTGCCATAAGTGAGGTGGGCACCACATGGCCTGAGGTCTGGGGTCCTTACCCCCTGGGGTGGGGCAGGCTGGTAGGCATGGAGACCTGCAGGGAGGGCAGAGTGGCCACGTGGCCTCTGTCCTTCTCTGACCCCTGTGTTCATGGCAGCTCCTGTGTTCTCTGGTCAGGGGACCACACTCCAGCTGCTGGTACCAGTACCCACTCAGGGGACTCCCCTGGGAATTGTCAGAGGGGGAAAGAGTGACAGCTCAGGAAGGGTACAGGTGCGCCAGCCCCTTGCCCTTGATAGGTGTGACCCCCACATCTCAGATCCCTTTCAGGACTTTGCATAAAATCGCCCCTTCTGGGCTCCCTTCCCCTCTGCCCTGCTGCCCAGGGTCACTTCCTAATAAACCCCTCCCACAGGACCCCCCTCTCAGGGTCTGTTTGGGGAACATTTCCTGGGACGGGTGACTGGTAAGGTTTGGGGCAATCAAGCAGGCCGAGATGGCAGCGGGTGCGTGGATGGTGGGGTTCTGGAGATGATATCTTCTCCCGATGTGAGCCAGCGGGGGTATGAGGGGTCCCTACCATCTGCAGAGTGGGGGCTAGGCAGCCCTGCGCCCTCCTGCTCCAGCCTCGCCCCTCCCCCAGCTGAGAGGAGCAGGGGGCAGCTTGGTTGGTATAAGGCCTCTCTCTGCGTCCAAGCCGACTCGAGGGAGATGCGTATGTGACCAGGACCCCGGCTCAGGTCCCCCCTGCACCGCATTACCTGGCTGGTACAATGAGATGCTAAAGGTTCATGGAGCAAAATGTACCTTCAGTAAGAAAGTATTGAAGGGCCTGGCACAGGGTTGCCCCCATGGTGGGCAGGACCTCAAGGGAATGTACATTTTTGCGGGGCGACAAACTGAGTCACCTCAAATTAGCATGGCAGAATTGCTCTGATTCAGAACTGCTTGTCCCACAAGAGAAACCCCAGGCCAGCCAGCTGGAGCCACTGGCTTTTCAAGCTGCCCCCTCTGTCCCCAGGACTCAGGGCTCAGGGTGACCCCACTGGAAGACCCCACAAGTCGTCACAGCACCCAACTGACCCCACATAGGAATCTGCCTACAATGCAGGAGACCTGCGTTCCATCCCTGGGTCAGGAAGATCCCCTGGAGAAGGAAATGGCAACCACTCCAGTGTACTTGCCTGGAGAATCCCACGGACAGAGGAGCCTGGTGGGCTACACACAGTCCATGAAGTGGCTAAGAGTCAGACACGACTGAGTGACAACACTTCCACGTCACTTCCCATAACAAATGACTATAGACTGGGTGATATTTAACAATAGAAATGTCTTCTCTCACAATCTGGAGGCCGGAAGTCCAGAATCAAGGTATGGGTGGGACCTTGCTTCCTCCAAGGTTCTGGGCAAGAGTGCTTCCTGCCGCTTCCAGCTGCTGGGGCTCCGGGCTTCCCTGAGCTGTGGCCGCATCCCTCCAGCCTCGGCCTTCACCATCACGTGGCCTCCTCCTCTGTTCATACAGTCTCTCTCTGCCTCCCTCTTAGAAGGACCCTTGTCTGGACTTAGGCTAATTCAGGGTGACCTTCTCTCAAGACCCTTCACTTAATCACATCCCCAAAAGCCCTTTCCCCAATAAGGTCATACGCACAGGTATGCGGATAAAGATGTAGGCACAGCTTTATTTTTTAATTTTTTTGTGGTGTTTTTTTTGTATCCCAGTTCCTTATTTTTGTTAGTAATTGCGTCTCAAGCATTTTTAAACTTTTTATTTTCTACCGAGGTCCAGCCGATTAGCAGTGCTATGGTAGTCACTGCAATTGGTGACTGCAGCCATGAAAGTTAAAGATGCTTGCTCCTTGGAAGAAAAGCTATCACCAACCTAGACAGTATATTGAAAGGCAGAGGCATTACTTTGCCAACAAAAGTCCATCTAAGTTATGGTTTTTTCAGTAGTCATGTGTGGATATGAGAGTTGGACTGTAAAGAAAGCTGAGTGCCAAAGAATTGATATTTTCAACTGTGGTGCTGGAGAAGACTCTTTAGAGTCCCTTGGACGGCAAGGAGATCCAACCAGCCCATCCTAAAGGAGATCAGTCCTGGGTGTTCACTGGAAGGACTGATGCTGAAGCTGAAACTCCAATACTTAGGCCACCTGATGTGAAGAACTAACTCATTTGAAAAGATCCTGATGCTGGGAAAGATTGAAGGCAGGAGGAGAAGGGGACGACAGAGGATGAGATGGTTGGATGGTATCACTGACTCAATGGACATGAGTTTGAGCCTGCTCCAGGAGTTGGTGATGGACAGAGAAGCCTGTTGTGCTGCAGTCCAAGGGGTCGCAAAGAGTCAGACACCACTGAGCAACTGAATTGACCTGAACTGATGATGGTCATCTCAGCTGAACAGTGAAGGGACTCAGCCACATATACATACATCCATTCTCCCCCAAGCCTTCCTCCTATCCAGGCCAGCACGTAATATTGAGTTCCGTGTGCTATACAATAGGTCTTTGTGGGTTATCCATTTGAAACTTAGCAGTATGTACACGACCTCTCCCACTCCCTAACTATCCCTTCCCCCCAGCAACCGTAAGTTAGTTTGCTAAGTCTTTGAGTTTCTTTTTGTTTTGTAGGCTTTCCCTGGTAGCTCCGACAGTAAAGAATCCACCTGCTATGCGGGAGATTTGGGTTCAATCCCTGGAGCAGAGAATGACTACCCCACTCCAGTATTCTTGCCTGGAGAATCCCATGGACAGAGGATCCTGGCGGGCTGCAGTCCATGGGGTCACAAAGAGTCAGACACAACTCAGCGACTAACACTTTCTGTTTGCAAGTTTATTTGTATCCTTTCTTTTTAGATTCTGCATATGAGGGATGTCATAGGATATTTCTCCTTCTCTGACTTACTCCTTAAGGTGGACCATTTTTAAAGTCTTTACTGAATTTGTTACAATATTGTGCTGTTTCTGTTTTATGTTTTGGATTTCTGTTCAGGAGGCATGTGGGATCTTAACTCCCCAACCCCACCCTCTGCCCTGGAAGGCAAAGTCTTAAGCCCTGGGCCACTAGGGACATCCCTGGACGTGGCATTTTGGAGGCCACCATTCAAGCGTCCGCACTGCAGGTATGAGGAGGTACAGGGATAGTAGCAAATCCTAGAGGGGAGAAGGAGGGGCTGGGGTGGTGTGGTTCAGCCCAGGCAACCCACCGGAGGAGACTTAGGACATGCCCAGAAGACCAGGAGTCCCCAGTACAGAGTGTGGGGCGGGGCCCACTTGCCCAGGTCTGAGGGCTGATATACCCACTGCAGGGCTGGCCCCCTGATCACAGCTGGCTGGCCCTCTGCCTTTTCCCATGGGACAGACATGGAGTTGCCCGAGAAATAACCCCAGAGTTTGGAGGTGGCCCAGGTCTTGGGGTGGGCCCAGCATAGAAGTTGTGTGAATTCAGCAGGGTACTCAGCCTCCCGAAGCTTCAATTTCCCCACCTGTAACTAGGATGATCGTGGCCCCAAAGCCCAGGGCTGTCGTGAGGTCTGAAGATGGAGTGGGCCAGCCAGCACCAAGCCTGGCACCAGGCCCCCTCCACTCTCGGGAGCAAGGCTGGTCCACACAAGGCCCCGGGGGCCACTCAGCTCTGGGTCACCAGCAGCTGCCTCCGGCCCTCATCCATGGCCAGCCTGCAGAGACCCGAGGGCCGAGGAGCTGTGTCCACACACCAGACCCCCATGCCTGGCCCAAGGTGAACGTCAAACAAGCACACAAAGGTGGCCGAGGCAAAAGTGCAGACTGCGTGCCGTTTATATGAGTGATTAAAATTCTTTGGCTGGCCACGTTTCATCCCACCTGCAAGAGAGAAACAGTTCTTATTAAACCCAAATGCAATGTGTCAGGTGGGGCTGGTCATTAGGTGGAATTTTCCCTGTTAAGCTTAGTCCAGAATGAGGGCGGCGTCTTCAAAGGGGCCTGCGGATCTCTGCCCAGCCCCACAGCAGGGCCCACAGCCCTGGCCTCCCTAGGGCTCAGCTCCCTACTCCACCCCCCACCCCGGGCCCCAGCATGAGGCCAGCCCTGTGGCTCTCCGGCACGGTGGCCCCAGCGGACCGGAAACCAGCCTCCCTTCTGTGAAACTGGGTTTGTGTGTGCGTCACAGGAGATGGCAACCCACTCCAGTATTCCTGCCTGGACAGTCCCACGGACAGCGGAGCCTGGCGGGCTACACAGGGTCGCCAAGAGTCGGACATGACTGAGCAATTAACACTTCCACTTCTTACTTGAAATACTGAAGGTCAGGGCTCCACCATATGAAGTCAGCAGGCACAATTCCACCCAGAGGGAGGTCTGATTCGTCCGGTGAAGCCCAGCCCTCATGGTCTCTCGCCTGTCGTGATACTCCCACCTGGTGCCAGCAGCCGGTCTGGCTCTTCCCCAACATGGGGGACCCTCGCTCTTGCCTGTTGCCTGCGAGGACTTTCCTGTCCAGGGATGTCTGCCTTTGGCTCAGGGTTTCTGGGTAACGTCTAGTGAGTCTATGGAAGAAACTCGAGGCATGAGTTTGCCTGGTGGTCCAGGGGCTAAGACTGTACCCCCAGTGCAGGGGCCCTGGGTTCAGGCCCTGGTCAGGGACTCATATGCTGAAACTAAGCTCACATGTTGCAGATCCTGCACGCCGCAACTAAGACCTGGGCACCCAAATAAATACATAGTAGAAAAAAAATCTTGAGGCAAATTCTGCTTCCAGCTCTGTCGGCGGCCTTGGTCCTGGGCTGACCCTCCCCCAGGGACAGCCGCTACATTTGGACAGCACAGCTGAGGCGGCTCTTGACTGATGCCGGCTCGGCAGCCATGCGTCACCGCAGTCCTCAGAGAAGGAGGCTCAGAAACGAGCCACAAAGAAGGTCTGCGGGGCCAGCAGCAAGTGGGTGGGGGTCCTCGGAGCATGCTGGGCCCATTGAGCAGAGATCAGAGCCCAGGACGCTGATGCTTCTGGAAGCTGTGGGCCAGGCACCCAAGGGAGGTCCCCAAATTGGGGCTGGGATATGATTCTAGAGGTTGAGCATTGCTGGAATCATGATCCAGCCAGGGTACAGAGCATTCCTTTTCCCCAGACACCCAGCTGGGTACCAGAAAGACTTGCCTTAGGAGTAAGGATGCCATCTTGAGGTAAGACCCACTTTAGAGGCCCCCAGAACAGACTTAAGCCCTCACAGGATCCAGCTGAGATGGTATGGGAAGGGAACCTTCCCGAGTTGGTGGGGTGTGAAAACACTTGGGTTCCCTAATACCCACTAACACTGTGTGATGTCAAGGAGGCACAAGTTCAGGGCAGCAGGAGGAAACGGAGCTACTTATCAGAATAAATACCAACATTCCTCACACAAATAAATACAACATCCTCAGACGGATGAAAGAGGGGAGACTGTCTGTAGGATACACCCCTCAGAAAGTCTAGCGTGCAATAAAAAATTAGCAGATACGGGAAAAAAAAAAACAAAACAGGAAAATGTGACCCATAGTCAAGAAGAAAGCAGTCAATTAAAATGAAGCACTTGATGACTCATGGGCCAATAAAATCATCACAAGGGCACTAAGGCACTAGCTAGGAAAACAGAAACTTGATGAATTGATTTCATCAAAGGTAAAATATTCTGGACTTCAAAAAAAAGAAGATGGTAAAGAAATCTGAAAAGCAGATCACAGACAAAGAGAGAAGACTCACATGGCATCTCTTGACAAAAGAGGTTTTATTCAGAAGACATACAAGACTCTTAAACTCAATCATAAAATAAACAACCCAATAAAAATGTGGGCACAGGATACAAACTTACACTTCCCAAAGGAGACGTCTAACTGGCCGATAAATATGTGAAATGCTGCTCACCACCGTTAGTAATCACGGGAATGCGAACTGAAACCGCAATGAGGCAACACCGCACTCACTAGGGCGGTTTGCGTTAAAGAAGGGCGTCACCACGCGCCGGCCAGGATACAGGACGTCTGGGATCCTCATACACGGAGCGGGGCGGCAAGTCCAGTTGCCCTTCCACTTGAAGAATCTGGCAGTTTCCTTCTTTTTCTTTCCTTTGAAGATCTCACTCAGACATCCAAGCAAGAACTGGCCAACAGAAGGAGAAGCCTTTCTGGTGGAAACTGCACATGTCTGGAGATTTGGCCGTCTCTTGCAAATTAAATACTCTGTTACTATACAACACAGTCACCCCACTCCCAGAGATTCACCCAGGGGGAAAGACAACCTGCATCCTTGAAAGCCTCCGACACCGAGTTCACAGCGGCAGGAAGTGGGGCAGCCCACCGCTCGTGCCCACGTGAATGGTAAGCAGTCCGGGGCATGTTCGCAGTGACAGGAACGAAGCTCGGATACACACAGGCTCCTAAAACCTCACTTCTGCCCTGCTGAGCAAAAGAAAGATGGACCCAGAAGAGTGCCTGCCACACACGGCTCTCCGGGGGTGGGATCCAGACCTGGCAGATAAAAGCTGTAGCACCAGACGGCAGATGAGCTGTCCCTGCAGACGGGAAGGGCCGACTGATTGCAAAGAGGCACGAGAGAACTTTCTAGAAGCACTCTATATTCTGGTAAAGGTGGCGATTCCCCAGCTGTGTGCATGCATCCACTCATTCACTGAACTGAACTGGCCTACTTCATTGTGTGTGAATTATACGTCCATAATGGCAACCCACTCCAGTACTCTTGCCTGGAGAATCCCAAGGGCGGAGGAGCCTGGTGGGCCCCAGTCCACTGGGTGGCAAAGAGTTGGACACGACTGAGCGACCTCACTTCACTAAAGCTGATTATGGGGCTTCCCAGCCAGCACTAGAACACGCCTGCCAATGTAAGAGATTTAAGAGATGCGGGTTCGATCCCTGGGTGGGAAGATCCCCTGGAGGAGGGCATGGCAACCCACTCCCGTATTCTTGTCTAGAGAATCCCATGGGCAGAGGACCCTGGCAGGCTACAGTCTGTGGGGTTGCAAAGAGTCAGACACGACTAAAGCAACTTAGCACGCACACGAAGCTGATGATTTTTAAAAGTCGGAGGCACTGGTGTTTGTCTTCCCTCTGGGCCCCAGGCTAGTTAGTATAACTGATGGAGTGTCCAGATCCGGGTGCTCTGTCGGTGGGCTTGGCCAGGGCTAGAGTCCTGGGAGTGGGTAGAAGGAACAAGCATTAACCGCAGTGATGACCCAGCCTGTGAATCTCCCAGGACCTCTGTCACAGTAGCGAACCACCCCCCACCCCTCCCCATCTCAAAGGCCTGCAGTAGCAAAGGGGTGTGTTCAGTGCCCTTTACGTGGCCTCCCAGGAAGGCTGGAGGCAACGGCTGCTCCCCCTGGGGACACAGGCACTGGAGGCAGCTGTCTGGGGAGTTCTGTCTACCACGTGGACACTGATGCTGGCAAGGGATCGTCCCACCTACCAGTCTGTTGGCACCAGGACTGGGACCCCTGAGGCCAAACAGCTAGTTGGGCAGGGCACAGCCCCACCCACCAGCAGCCCAGCTGCCTCAAGAAACCCTGAGCCCACAGCCACCCCCAGGGACCTGGCCCTGTCCTCCAGCATACCAGTGGGCCAGCACCAGGGCCAGGATTCCAGGGGCCCCATTGCCAGAGACCCAGGGACAGCACTCCGCCCACCAGTGGGCAGGCACCACACCCGGGATCCCCTGGACCTTGGCCTCACCCACCAGCTGGCAGACAACGGCCCCTGGGGTACCATAACCTGCCACGTTAGGACAGCGAGCTGTCACCAGCTCCAGGCCCATCTGGGCCCCACTCCGCAGCAGGCCAGCCTCAGCTCCAGGATCCCCATGGCGCTGCAGCCAGAGACCCCTGGGACCTGACCTGACAGAATTATCATATGATCCAGCAATTGCACTCCTGGGTATTTACGCAGAGAAAACAAAAACGCTGATTTGAAGAGATATGTGCATTCCGATATTCATTACAGCAGTGTTTACAATAGCCAAGATTCTGCAGCAACCTAAGTCTCATCAATAGACGAATAAATAAAGATGAGTTATGTATGTATATATATGAAAGATATATATATATATATGATGGACTATTACTGAGCCATAAAGCCTAATGAAATCTCATCATTTGTAACAACATGTAGGACCCAGAGGGTATTATGCTAAGTGAAATAAGCCAGACAGAGAAAGACAAATACTGGATGATTTCATTTATATGTGCAAGCTAAACAACAAGACAGATGAACAAACATATGAAACAGAAAAAGAGCTATAGATACAGAGAACAAACAGGTGGTTGCCAGAGGGAAGGATGTGGGGGTGGAAAGAAACAGGGGATCGAGATCGAGAGGGACAGACTGCTGGTTGCAAAATAAATGAGTCACGGGTATGGAATGTGCCACGTAGGGAACACGGCTAACAGCTACGCCATATCTCTGCATGGCGGCAGACAGTAAGCAGACTTAGTAGGGCAGTCATTCTGAGATGCACAGCAAAACGGACCGCTAAGCCGCGTACAGGAATGTGCTGTTCAGTCCCTGAGTCAGGTCCGACTCTTGCGGCCCCGTGGACTGCAGCCCCCCAAGCTCCTCTGTCTGTGGGATTCTCCAGGGAAGAATCCTGCAGTGGGTTGCCATTTCCTTCTCCGGGGGATCTTCCCAACTCAGGGACCGAACCCGCATCATCTGCCTTAGCAGGTGGATTCTTTACCGCTGAGCTAACACGGAAGCCCCAGCTAACACAGTAGTTATACTTCAGAAACAAACCACCTCACAGAAAAACAGATCAGACTGGTAGTTACTAGAGACAGGGGTGGGGTCAGGGGAACTGGATGAAGGGGGTTAGAAAATATAAGTTATAAATAAGTGCTAGACATGTAATGTACACGTGATAACTATAGACACAGGATACTTTGTATGATAAATGTAACTAACACTACTGTATGAAAGGTTTAAGATGGTAAATTCCGAGTTCTCATCACAAGGGAGCACATGCTTCTATTTCTTTAACTTAGTACCTGTGTAAGATGATGGATGGTCGCTAAACTTATTGAGATAATCATTTCATTATGTGCTGTGTGCATGCATACTAAGTTGCTTCAGTGCGTCCGACTCTTTGTGACCCTAAGACTGTAGCCCGCCAGGCTCCTCTGTCCATGGGATTCTCAGGTAACAACCCTGCAGTGGGTTGCCGTGCCCTCCTCCAGGGGATCTTCCCGGCCCAGGGATTGAACCACATTTTCTGTCCCTTACACCAGCAGCGGGGTGCTTTACCACTAGCTCCATCTGGGAAGCTAAACTTATTGTGACAATCATTTCAACATGATAGGTAAGTTAAATCATTATGCTGAATACCTTAAAGTTTCACAGCGCTGTCAATTATATCTCAATAAAGTTAGAAGGAAAAAAAAACAAACATGTTATCAGCATGTGAATCAAGAGGAAAATACAACCAAAACTGAGGAGAAAAATCTATCCACCCAATTGATCCAGAAATGACAACGATGATAGGACTAATAACCAGAACATTAAGACAGATATTAAAACTATATTCCAGCACCATGATAATGCCACATGAGAAAATTAGCAGGAATCAACAGCTGGGTGAGAGGTGTGTTTCACTTTTTGGCTGCACATGGTGGAATGTGGAATCTTAGTTCCCTGACCAGGAATCCAACAGGCACTCTCTTCATTGAAAGCGTGGAGTCTCAATTGCTGGACCACCAGGGAAATCCCAAGAGGGGTACCTTGGTACATCTGTAATACCTTTGCATGTATTCTGCAAATCTAAGATTATTCCCAAATTAAATGTTTATTTTCTTAAAATATAGAGGAAAAGTTGAACATGTTAAGTAGAAACGTAAAAGATATAAAAAGATCCAATTTGAATTTCTGGTGAAAATGATACTGCATCAGATCAAATACACAGTGAATGGGATCATAGCAGATTAAACATCATTGCAGAAGGGGGAGAAATAAACTTGAGCTCAGAAAAACAGAAATTATTCAAAATGAAACATGGAGCAAAAAAGACTGGCAAATTCACTGGAATCCCTGAAAGAGGGAGGTGAGGCAGAAGGTATTTGAAGAAATAATGGATAAAAGTTTCTAACTTTGAGGAAAACTATAAACCCACAGGTCCAAGCAGCTCCACCAGAAGAGCCAGGTGGGCTACAGTCCACGGGGTCAAAAGAGTCGGGCATGAGGGCGGGACTAACGCTCTGAGGGTCAGGAATCCGGGAAGGGCTTTGCTGGGTGGTCCTGGGTCAGGACACCTTCGAGGCTGCAGTCACGATGCTGACCAGCACTGCGGTGTCTGAGGCTGGAGTACCCAGGGCAGAGGAAACAACCCATCGCGGTGGGGAGCTCTAGGTTCCAGTCCCTGCTTGGCCCCTCAGCGCCGGGTGCCTTCTGTGAGGTCACTTCCCTCCTCTGTGCCCTTTCCTTTTCTGTGCAGGGTGGGGGTGGGAGAGGTGAGAACCGGCAAGCCTCCAGCCTTAGTACTCTCACCGGGTCTGGACTAAAGCAAAGAGCCTTCTGCATGGGGCCAGGCAGAGTCCACCGGGTTCCTGGATTCAGAGGACCCAGGGCCGGTCTGTGCTGCCAGCCCCTGGTAGCCAGCGGCCAAGGCTGCCTGGACACTTGGCCTGGCAGCTCCTCAGCACTCACTTTCCCAGAAGCCAGCGTGAGAGGACCCACAGGACCCATTGTCCCAGAGACAGGCAACAGAGCGTCCCAGCGGAGCCTCCAGGGCTCGGGAAGCAGGTCTCAGAAGCTGGGAGCAGGTGATCAACCAGCCTGGCCTGCTTGGGAAGGAGGGGGCTTCCAGGACTGGGGGCTTCCCGCGGTAAAGCTGATGGGAAATTCACACAGAGCTGCCACCCCCGGTGCCACCTCCACAGCCGCCTCCAGCCTCCTGCTCTTCCCCAGCAGCACGGAAGCCCATACCAAGCACAGACGAAGCCACTGCTCTTAAAAGTGGCACCTTCTCACCAACTTTTCTCTCCAACCTCAAAAATAATTTTCTATTGATGCTGCTGTTCATTCTCTAGGTCATGTCACATCTTTGCTATCCCATGGGCTGCAGCACGCCAGGCTCCTCTGTCCTCCACCATCTCCCGGAGTTTGCTCAAATTCATGTCCATTGAGGCAGTGATGCTATCCAACCATCTCATCCTCTGTCGCCCCCTTCTCCTCCTGCCCTCAATCTTTCCCAGCATCAGGGTCTTTTCCAGTGAGTCGGCTCTCTGCATCAGGCGGATTGGAGCTCTGCTCCTTCCCCAGCATTCAGCTCAGCGCCTTCCTCCACCACAGACCCTGGACTCCTTGGGATCCTTTGGGCTGAACGTACCAAATGCCTTTCATTTATTCATATTCTTTGACTCAGTAGCTCACTTTCTAGGAAATCCCCCTAACGAAATGCTTAAATATGTGAGAAATCTGAGCATCTACATAGGTTCACTGCAATGATAAAGCAGTAGAAATTGGCAATGACCCGATTCTGCTGAGCAGTTCAGGAGCTGCTATTCAGTGTCCAAAAGCTGTCATGATGTGCTGGTACCTGGAGAAAGTTCCAGAACTTCAAGTATGTGACCCACCAGCAGGCAATGGAATGTTCATCCCTGGGGAGAAGTCTGCAGGTGTTCCAGGGTT
Source organism: Madoqua kirkii (assembly GCA_006408675.1). Classification (NCBI taxonomy): domain Eukaryota; kingdom Metazoa; phylum Chordata; class Mammalia; order Artiodactyla; family Bovidae; genus Madoqua; species Madoqua kirkii. The sequence goes on along the minus strand of SJYC01146427.1, from coordinate 55,796 downwards.
ATATCTGGAGGCAGAGGCATCTATCAGGTGTGGTTTTTTAAAACTTTTTCTATTTGTGCATTCCTATATTATTTGAATTGTTTAGGTGAAACACTTTGTTTACATAATCAGCAAAAGTAGTTGTGGCATTTTACAGTTTATAACAGAGTTGCCCTAAAGGTAGCCCCTGGGATGAGGCAGCCGGTCTCAACCTCTGCCCCCTGATATTTGGAAGCTGGGTCATTTCCAATCTGTTCCCTAAAAAGAGGAAGAAAAGGAGCTAGATTTGGGTCTGGCAAGACGAGAGTCAAACTTGGAAGGCAAGCTGTCATAAATTTTGCTTTCTTGGAAAGGTTCTGGATTCTAGGAGTCTGGGGAGGTTAGAGGTATAGGGAAGGACACTTTGGTTTGCAAAGAACAGATGCCCAGCACAGACTCCTGGGGGTTGTTACATGATTCCTATAACTTGGAATTTCAGGGCTAGATCTGGCTATCTTCAGGTACAGCTGGATCCAGGTGCTTGAACAAAGCTCCTGAGGTTCTCTCCTCCTCCTGTTCTCCCTATCTTCTACTTTCAGTCTCATCTCTGCTGCACTTAGCAAGCCCCAAGAAGAACTCAATTTGCCCAGCCTGGGCCCCAGGCCCACCCCTGCAACCAGGAGAAATGGGGTACTGAAACTGCCCAGTCCCCCCAAACCACAATGAGGGTGAGGAATTGTGCAAGATTCTCCAAAGGCAAAAGGGTGACGCTGCCCAAAGAAGGAGGGGAATCTGGCTCCACGGGGGAAAAAAATTGCACTGGAGCCACATTCGACAGATTCTAGTGCTTACCTACACGGCGGGCACACGCTCAGAGCTTTACAACCACGTGTCTTCCAAGATTTCCACGTGACCGTGGGCATTCAGAGGCCTTGGTCACGCTGGTCCCCAAACAGTTCAGAAAGGCAGACAGGACCATTCTCCCTTTACTGATGGGGAAACTGAGGTTCAAGGAGACCAGGTAAGTGGTCCAGCTCACTAGGTAGTAAGTACCAGGACTGGTACCAAGAGCTAGGTCCTCTGATGTCAGATTCCCTGTGTTTCTCTGCCCTCAGCTTCAGCCTGTACTCCACCCACCACCACCATTACAAACGACCCACTACCACCACCAGGATCACCATCCCTGCCATCAACAACACCATCACCACAACCAGAAATGAAAACCTCCCAGACACCATCCACGGGGCAACGCCTCCCAGAGCCATAGTTCTCAGCTGTAGGCACAGCCGATTAGCTGCGAAGCTAAATCCAAAAGGAGACACTGATTGACTCAGAGTTTCCTAGTGGGAGCTCCTTTCTTGGCAGCCAGGCCTGGGCCTGGCTCCTTCGTGGCCGGAACCCAGCTTTCTTCTCAGAGCCTTGGGATGCTTCTCCGGAGATGGCTGGGCTGATCCCAACCCCCTGGGAGCGTGTTTAGGAAGCAACACACGTGAGTCACTGGGGCTGACATTCTTTGGAATCTGACAAGGTTTCTACTTTGGGAACCTGCTTCATTGACTCAGCAGCGGTTCACCAGCAAGCGGGCAGAGAAGCTGGGAGCACAGCCCTCTTCATCAGCTGTGCTGGGGCCTCTGGAGGCTGGGGTGGATTCTAGGAGCTGTGCTTTCGGGCTCCAGATGATTCCTGTGTGGAACTTGGGATGGAACTGAGGTTCAGAGAGAAGAGGTGATGCCTCCCAAGTTTCCATGGTAACAGCAAGAGGCAGGACTCGGCCCCCAGTTTGTGGCCGCAGAGCCCACAGACGTCAGTGCCCTGCACCATCACCAGGCTGCCCTTTGGCTCTGCCACCTGCTCTGAGACCGGCTCTCAGTGGCTCTCCCCGATTTCGGGGGCAGGATGGCTGGAGGGGTGGTGCTGAGGGATGCTCCATGTCCCCCTCACTGAGCAGACCCTGGGCTGCCTGGGTTGGAGTGAGTGTCAGTCCAGGTCCTACCAGGAAAGAGATGACTCGAGCTGAGAATCCTGCAAGCTGGAGGGGACCCACGCGAGGCTGGCGGTGTACCACGCCCCAGGCCGCTGTCTGCCTTAGACTGAAGGGCTGCACTCTCAGTTGTGTCCAACTCTGCTACGACCCCGTGGACTGTAGCCCACCAGGCTCCTCTGTCCGTGGGATTCTCCAGGCAGGAATAATGGGATGGGCTGCCACACTCTCCTCCAGGGGATCTTCTTGACGCAGGGATCAAACCCAGGCCTTCTGTGTCTGTCTCCTGCATTGGCAGGCGGATTCTTCACCACTGCACCCCCGGGAAGCTTTAGGCCGAAGGGCTGAGGGGAAAGGACCATTGCCAGGGCCTGGAAGGAAACCCTGGAGAGAGAGCTGAAGAGGGAGACAGGCCCTTCAAGGCAAGGACACAGCCTACCCAAGGTGACCCCCCAGGGGAGATGCAGGCTTCACTCTCCTCCCCCTCTGACCTACAACCAGAGTTTTCCCAGGGCCAAAGCCAGCAGGAAGCCAGAGGCTATGAGGGCCCAGGAAAGGGGTCCACTGGGCTGAGCCCCTGGGACAAAGTCAGCATATGACCCTGTGGACCCATGGCGTCTCCTATAATCCAGAGAAAATGTCCTAGGTTTGCGGACTCTTGGGATGTGTGTGAGACCAGAGATTGAAATGTCACAGGAAATAGAGACGTCTCTTGGACTTTCCCTACCAAAAGTTGGGGGCAGGCGGGTAAAAGGAGATAGGTGGCCAAGGGGAGTGCCCCCTCTGTGAAGCAGGCAGGACATCCGCTCGGTGCTGGGTCCTCCAGTGTGCCTGGGGGTCCTCCGGGGGTGGCAGGTGGCCCCGGAGGCCCCATCTGGAGCCAAGTGTGCACACAGCCTGTCTGCAACACCTTCTCATTCTGTGCGTCCACTAGCCCTGCATGGGGCTCTCACAGTCTCTTTCCTTGTGAGACCATCAGGGACCAGAACCCCCAGAATCATCGCCAGGGACGGCCAGCCTGTGGACACGTCCTTCCCCTCTCTGGGGTTTGCCTCCCTCTGGGGAAAACCCAGGTTTCACCTCGAGCATCGCGACACACCAACACCTTCACCCACTGGCCCCCCCGCAGCCCTGGGCACTGACTCCCTCATCGAATGGTAATGGGGCAGGTCCCTCAGCCAGGCTCTAGGGAGACACTGTGAACCTGCCGTTCCTCCAGCTCCTAAGGATCTGAGCGCCTGCTCTGATGGAGGAAACGCAGGCGTGGTGTTTATACATAGAAAAAGCATCCAACTCAGGCTTGGAGAATGGCGACTACCCACCCCAGTATGCTTGCCTGGAAAATCCCATGAGCCTGGCGGGCTACAAGTAGTCCATGGGGTCGCAAAGAGTCAGATGCAACTGAGTGACTAACACGTTCACTTTTCTTTTCTTCAGGCTTGGAAGAATAGGGAAGGTCACCCTGAGGAGGTGATGAGATAAGATCAGAACAGTTGCCACACGAAGTACCCAGGGCACGGCATTCCACTCACCCACTGCATGAGGGCCCTGAGACAAGAGGTGATGGCACCTGGGAGCTACAAATAGGTCCACGTGCAGGAATCTGGGGAGCTGGCAATAAGAGGGGGTGTGGAGATGGGCACAGAGAGATCTCAAGAGTTGTCCCCCGAGGCAGCAGCAGCAGGATTTAATAAGGCAGTGCCGAGGCCCAATGTTCAGGTTGAGAAGGACCCCACTGGTTGCCCAGTGGGGAACAGATCAGAACACAGCAAGACTGGAGGTCAGAAGGCTGACGAGGAGTCTCTCAGCGTGCTGCCGGAGAGGACAGACTGGGGCAGTGGGATCGGAGAAGGAAATTTCATCTGACCCAAGAGCTCCTGTGACTGTCAAAGAGGCCAATGTGGGTTGATGGGTCCCCCAAAGAGCATGATAAAGTGGGTAGCATCCAAGATGACTCCCAGGATTCTGTTTTGGAGAAATGGGTGGGCTGCAGTGAGTCCTCAGATGGACAATGTAAGGGAGGAATGCTTGGGGTAAGGTGGTGAGTTCCTTATTTCCGGTCACAGCACAGTTAACTGGAACTGGATCAGCCCCTCTGTTATAACCAACCATAAAACCACACAGAATACAGAGGCCACCATCTTCAACACAGTATCAAAGGCAGGGCAAGACTGCGATCTCCAAGAAAGAAACACACAGTGAGCTCGAGAGCTCCTTGGATCCGCACGTGGGGCACTCCCTGGATCACAATGCAACCTGTGAACATCCACCCAGAACTCGGAGGGCCCACTGAAGAGAGGGTGCAGAGATGGGACTTCAGGGTCCCTGAAGCAGCTAGGATCTTCAGGGCTGGAAGCTGCATGCGGGAAAGGGAGAAAGGTCATATGAGGGTCCCAGGCTTCTGGTGAGACCACCTGAGGCTTAACAGGTGGTCTCAATCCCTAAAGTTTTGAGAGTGGAACAGAAATACTAGATGTCAAGCAATGCTAGGGAACTTTGGGGGTTTTGCTCAACCAAAGCGGAACAACCTCATTAACACGAGGGCATCCAGATGTAACACAACAAAGGCTTCGTTTTAGTAATAAAGCCCACACGTTGAAGTAAAGCCAATTATAAACCTTCCATAACAAAGCTTTAACCAACTTCAGTAAAATTTGCAGTTTGGAGTTTGATTCTCACCATGTTAGGGAAGTTTGGGAGGTACCTTCCACTTTCATTGACCATGCTGCTAAGTCGCCTCAGTCGTGTCCGACTCTGTGCAACCCCATAGACGACAGCCCACCAGGCTCCCCCGTCCCGGGGATTCTCCAGGCAAGAACACTGGAGTGGGCTGCCATTTCCTTCTCCAGTGCATGAAAGTGAAAAGTGAAAGTGAAGTCGTTCAGTTGTGTCCAACTCTCAGCGACCCCATGGACTGCAGCCCACCAGGCTCCTCCATCCATGGGATTCTCCAGGCAAGAGTACTGGAGTGGGGTGCCACTGCCTTCTCCATTCATTGACCATAACAAATAATAAGCCAAGACCACACATATTCAAGTGATCAACTGGTAGCTAAACTGACTGATAGACAAGAATCAACCCTTTTCAGAGGGAGATACTCGAACAGCATTTCTACAACACATCATTCACAATGTCCAGTATATAATCAACAATTACCAAATATACAAAGAAGCAGAACTGTGTGACTCATAGGCAAGAACAGAAAACGAGGATCAATAGAAATCAATCCCTATTGATTGATAGCCTATCCCTTCTCCAGGGGCTCTTCCCAACCCAGGAACTGAACCAGGGTCTCCTGCATTGCAGGTGGATTCTTTACCAGCTGAGCTACCAGGGAAACCCTCTAGAGAGCTTAAGTAACTGCAGATAACACCCATCCTTTCAACCCTACAACTCAGAGGACCCTGCCCTCCTCAAGCAGAGCCTCAGCCAACCTTGCACTTTTTGAAGCCCAACCACTAATTGCTAGTCCCCTATGAAGCAGAGAGAGGCCTTGGGGATCCTACTCTGCTGGTGAGAGTTGCTTTGGGAAAACTGCTACAAGTGGGGTTCCTTGGTGGGTGCCAAGCAGACCAGTTCTCCTGCTTCCTCCCACTCTTGCTTAACGTACTCTGTGATCTTGCTTGATCTTGGGAACCAGAAGTCTCCCCATAAACACCCCATCCCCATAGGTTCCAGAACATGAGAGGTGGGGGACAGTTGTCAGGACCTGCTCTTTTGTTGAAACAAACAAACAAAAATAGGAACAGGGCTGCTGAGATGGGGGTGAAGAACTATCTCCCAGGCCAGTAATGATTCGAAGTAGTCTTTACCTGAACGCTCACCTTGTACCACCACTGAGCTAAGCACCTTACATTAACTGTCATAGCATCCTTCTTTTCCAGGTGAGGACACAGAGGCTTAAAGAAGTTTAGTGACTAGCACATAGACAGTAGTAGGTCTAGGTCATGAACCCAGGGCTGTCTGACTCCAGAGCCTGTGTGTTTAAAGTGAGGTGTCTGCCTGCTTGTTCTTCAACCCTGTTTCTTAGAGTCATCTGGTCTCTGAAAATGATTCGTCATCCTCCCAGATCCTCAGGCCAAACACCTGGGAACCACCCCACTTGCCTTCTCCCTCTTGACAATTCACAAACCATGTCTATTGTCTGTACCTACAAAGTACATCCTGAACCTGCCCCACCTTCCCAGCTCTATCTCCACCGACCTCATCTGTCCATCTCCAGAGTAGCCTGATCTATGGTGATCTGCTCACCCTCATCCTTGTTTCTCCTCCCATATCACTCTGAATACCTGACCTGGGAGCCAAAGATGTCTTTCAAAAGACTCGCTCAGACCAGTCCTTCTCCTCTTAATACCCTCCATTGGTTTCACATCCTGCTCAGAACAAAATCCACAGTTCCCACCTACAAGACTCTGCACGACTGGACCCTCCTAGCTTCACACCCTCATTTCAGGTCATAAGCCCCATTATTCTTAGTCTGCTCCAATTATACCGGCTTTTAAAACATTCTTAACAGACCTAACTTTGCTTCTGTTTCAGGACCTTGGCAGATCCGTGGCTATGCCTTCTTCAGATCTTCCTCAAATATCGAACATTTTCCCGACAGCTGAAGTATACCTTCTCAGCTACAGAACTTCCCTGAGTCAGCCCATTTATTTGTCTTCCGTCTGCTTCCTTTGACCTCCCCACCATCCCCCTCACACACACTAGGGATGCCATCAGGAGAGGAACAATCTGATCATCTGCTAGGTCCCTGGAGGCCAGCAGAGGAGGTAGCTGGGCGTTAATTTTTATGGATGTTGACTGGCTGGCTGGCTGGCTGGGTGGATGGATGAAGAGGTGGGTAAGTGGGTGAATAGATGTGTGGATGTATGGATGGATGTGTGGATGAGTGGGTAGATGGATGGATAGATGGATGGATGGATAGGTGAATTGATGGATAGACAGATGGGTGGGGAAATAAATGGATGGATGGGTAGATGGAGGGATGGATGGATGTATGGATGGGTGGATGGATAGATGAGGGTTGATGGATAGAGAGATGGGTGGATAGATGGATGGGTGGGTAAATAAATGGATGGATGGGTGGGTGGGTGGATAAATGGATAGATGGGTGGATAGATGGATGGGTGGGTAAGTAAATGGGTGGATGGGTGGATGGTTTTCTTAGAGTCATCCTGGTCTCTGAAAATGATTCGTCATCCTCCCAGATCCTCAGGCCAAACACCTGGGAACCACCCCACTTGCCTTCTCCCTCTTGACAATTCACAAACCATGTCTATTGTCTGTACCTACAAAGTACATCCTGAACCTGCCCCACCTTCCCAGCTCTATCTCCACCGACCTCATCTGTCCATCTCCAGAGTAGCCTGATCTATGGTGATCTGCTCACCCTCATCCTTGTTTCTCCTCCCATATCACTCTGAATACCTGACCTGGGAGCCAAAGATGTCTTTCAAAAGACTCGCTCAGACCAGTCCTTCTCCTCTTAATACCCTCCATTGGTTTCACATCCTGCTCAGAACAAAATCCACAGTTCCCACCTACAAGACTCTGCACGACTGGACCCTCCTAGCTTCACACCCTCATTTCAGGTCATAAGCCCCATTATTCTTAGTCTGCTCCAATTATACCGGCTTTTAAAACATTCTTAACAGACCTAACTTTGCTTCTGTTTCAGGACCTTGGCAGATCCGTGGCTATGCCTTCTTCAGATCTTCCTCAAATATCGAACATTTTCCCGACAGCTGAAGTATACCTTCTCAGCTACAGAACTTCCCTGAGTCAGCCCATTTATTTGTCTTCCGTCTGCTTCCTTTGACCTCCCCACCATCCCCCTCACACACACTAGGGATGCCATCAGGAGAGGAACAATCTGATCATCTGCTAGGTCCCTGGAGGCCAGCAGAGGAGGTAGCTGGGCGTTAATTTTTATGGATGTTGACTGGCTGGCTGGCTGGCTGGGTGGATGGATGAAGAGGTGGGTAAGTGGGTGAATAGATGTGTGGATGTATGGATGGATGTGTGGATGAGTGGGTAGATGGATGGATAGATGGATGGATGGATAGGTGAATTGATGGATAGACAGATGGGTGGGGAAATAAATGGATGGATGGGTAGATGGAGGGATGGATGGATGTATGGATGGGTGGATGGATAGATGAGGGTTGATGGATAGAGAGATGGGTGGATAGATGGATGGGTGGGTAAATAAATGGATGGATGGGTGGGTGGGTGGATAAATGGATAGATGGGTGGATAGATGGATGGGTGGGTAAGTAAATGGGTGGATGGGTGGATGGGTAGGTGAATGGATGGATGTGTGGATGGGTGGATGGATAGATGAGGGTTGATGGATAGAGAGATGGGTGGATAGATGGATGGGTGGGTAAATAAATGGATGGATGGGTGGATGGGTGGATAAATGGATAGATGGGTGGATAGATGGATGGGTGGGTAAGTAAATGGGTGGATGGGTGGATGGATGGGTGGATATAGAAAGAGTCCCCACACCCTCTCTTTCCTCCATAGTCATTAGTTTTGTGGCTGCCTCGGTGTCGTCCACTGAGGATGGCTCTTTAGAGGGCAGGGGCAGGCCTGGGAGGCCTGGAGGGGAGGCCCACCCCCCCACCTTCCCCACACACGTTCCCCTTCTCCTCACGATCGCTCCTCAGGGAGACCTCACATATGAGAGCCCTTTGAGGGGCTCAGCTTTCCAGGAAGCTCCAGCAGAATCGAGTCACCGTGACCCCTTCCATGAACCACCCACTGCAGATGCTGCTGGCTCTGGCCTCCCTCTTCTCAGCGTCCCAAATCCAGCCCCTCCACTGGCCCCCACCCCCAGCCCAGAGCTGTCCCCGTTGCCGCAGCTGTCCCCACTTACAAAGCCTGACTGTTCGATAAGGCTGTGCCAGCTGGAACGAGACACTTCCCGTCCGACTGGAGGTTCTGCACGGAGCCTGGGGGAAGCTGTCAGCTCGGGGGGCACAGGACCGGATCTGGGGCCTCCTGGGGGCCGGCACCCTCCGGGGCCTCAGCAGAGACTCCTCCGGGCCTGGCCTCAGGTCCCTGAATTGGCTCCACAGAGTGGAGGGCTGGAGTGGGAGTCGGGAGCTGGGGGAATAGGCTGCAGTCGCTAGAACCTTCAGAGACCTCACATCCAGGGCCTTAGTAAACCTTCCCCTTTCGGAGACACAGGGGTCAGGAGCTGCCCTGGAGTCTGCGGGCTGGCAGGATCTGCTGGCCCCCTCCCCGAGGTGACGCTATCCTTCTTGGTCACCAGCCACTCGTGACTGGGGCAGAGGCTGCAGGAAGAGGTGAAGGTCAGTATACCCACCAGGCATGGCCCTCGGGACGGCCCCCGTGGCCAGGATGGACGCTGCTCTTGACCAGCACGTGGGCCAGGGTAGTGAGTTCTGGCTGAGTCTAGCCCAAGCAAGGAGCTGGGGCATCTCTTCTGGACAAACCATCAGCGAAGGGCTTTTTGGGGCAACTGAAATAGTCACTCTAAAGCCCTTCAACCTGACTCCTATTGGTTGAGCACCTACTGTGTGCCCAGTGTGGGAACACCACAGGCCAGAAATCCCTGCCTCATGGAGCCTGTGTTCCCTGGGTATATCCCCCCCAACCTGGGGCCGCCTTGCCAGGACCCCAGGCCCAGACCCCAGGCCGAGACCCCAGGCCTGTCAGAGCCTGTGCCTTTTCTGGCTCTGATTCCTCCTCAAAGTCTCTAATTATATCCTGGGAGAAACAATTAGAACGAAACTAAGGGGGTTTTTTTGTCTCTCCTCCAAGCCGGACCTGTTTAATAACTTAATTAAATAAACAGAATTATAATTATAATGTTAATATTTCCTTTCTGTAATGTCGACACCTTCTGCTAGAAAAAGCCTCTCTTGGGAATGGGGGCTCCCTGCGCTCCCCAGTGCCTCCCCGGTTCGAGGCTGGCTGCCCACCGGCCCCCATCTGGGCCCACCCGGTTCTGGGGCCCAGAGGAGCTGGCAGGAGCCCCAGCCAGGGGGAAAGCGGCGTCCTCTTCATCGTGAGTGTTTACAGTGGAGCTCAAACCACACGATGGAAATTCCTCTGAAGCTTCTAATTGCACATTTCCTTCCTCCAACCATTTTCTTTTGACAGTCGACTTTGAAAACACTCAGCACTTAATTCTCCCCAGGCGGGAAGGGGGAGAAGGACTGAGCCGGCTGCAGTGGGGCTCCCTCCCCCGCCCCACGAAGGGGCCTGCCTCCGGACCAGGATGCTCTTTGGTGGGGACCCCGGGGGTCCCAGGCAGTGAATCTTGCTTCCCTGCCTCCGTGCTGTGAACCGTCTCCAGCAGACCCAGGGGGACAAGTAAGCTCAGTGTCATTTCCTCTTCCGTAAGACACAATTAAGAATATTTGTTTGCCAGGTGATGGTAGGAAATCATCGGGCACACAGTAGGTGCTGATAAGGGTGAGACTCCTCCAGCTTCTTGGCGGAAACGCAGCGTGTCAAGACAGGATTCTTCCAGCCGTTCTCTCTACGTGCGCAGTACGTGTGTGCGCGCTAAGCGGCTTCAGTCATGTCTGACTCTTTGCGACCCCATGGACTGTAGCCTGCCAGGCTCCTCTGTCCCTGGGATTCTCCAGGCAAGAATCCTGGAGTGGGTTGTCATGCCCTGCTCCACGCATGTAGTGTAGACAGAGGTTAAGAGCAGGCTGCCTGGGGTCACACTCCAGCTTGGCCTTTCAATGGCAGAGCAATGAGGCCCAGGGAGGCGTCTTATTTCCTTTGTGACTCAGTTTCCAGTTCTGTTAAGAGGGGGCCTGGCAGTGTCGACATTACTAGTCATCCTGAGGCTTGTGCGACTTGATGTCATACAGGGCCTGACACAGGGTGGGTGCAGACAGCTGACCCCCTCAGCGGTCAGTCTGGGAATGGCCAGTGGGCTTTGGCATCAGACCGACTTGGGTTCCAGTCCCCGCTGTTCAGGGACCTGATTTCCCGGATCATCCACATCCCTGCTGTGAAACGAATGTGATAACACATGGGGCTGTTTGCAAGGTTTGAGGCAGATGATAGGCATGAAGACCTGGGCAGAGAGAGACAGGACTCCTGTCCCTAGACTGGGGGTCCCAGGGGACCTCAGTCTCAGGGGTGATGGGGGAGGGGAGAGGCCGCACAGTCAGGAGAGACCTTGTGTTGGGGCTGAGCCTCCCCGTCTCACCGTGCCCAAGACCCAGCCTCTCTCCATCCATAGCCAGGCCCTGGAGCCGAGTGGCTTCAGCCTTGGCTTATTGTGTGGACTTGAGTAAGTTATGGAACCTCTCTGAGCCTCCATCTCTACATCTGCAGACTAGGAGCAATAGCTGGGTTGCTGGGACAATTGGTGAGTGAAGGCTGTCAAGTATTTCCAGTGCCTGGCACACAGTAGGTGCTTGATAAATGTTAGCATAATATCCATGTGGTAAAAGTTACTCAGTCGTGTCTGACTCTTTGCGACCCCATAGACTGTAGCCCGCCAGGCTCCTCTGTCCAAGGAATTTCCCAGGCAAGAATACTGGAGTGGGTTGCTATTCCCTCCTCCAGGGGATCTTCTCGACGCAGGGACTGGACCTGGCCTCCCACGTTGCAGACAGATTCGTTACCCTCTGAGCCACCAGGGAAGCCCAGAGGTTGATGTGTGTGTCACTCACTCGGGTCCAGTTACTTGCGACCCCATGGACGGCAGCCCGCCAGCCTCCTTTGTCTGTGGAGTTCTCTGGGCAAGAATTCTGGAGTAGTAGCCATTCTCTTCTCCAAGAGGTCTTCCAAGACTGCTCTTTATTCTCCTCAAGCAAAGTGCCGGGCCTGGATGGTCCCGGAGCTGATGGAGACGTAGCCGTCTCCCTGAGCGTCATCCTGGGCAGAGGTCAGGATACATTTTCTCCGCCTGGAGCTCCTGTCCCGCCCCCACAGCTGGACTCCCATGTCCGGAGGCCCTGCTCATTATCAGTCTCCTCTCGCAGGCTTTCCACGGGCTCAGGCTCTGGGGCTGGACTCCATTCTCCCCAGACCCTCCTCTCGGCACGTTTCGCTCCCGGTGCGTTAAACATAGACTAAGGTTCTGTTGGACTTGATTCCTGAAGGCAAGGGCTGCTGGCTTATCTCTGCCTGTCTCCCTGCTGCTCTTCCCCCCAGGGTGCCAAGGGAAATCCCAGGAGGCTGGCATAGGACCTGGACCAAGATGCTTTCACTCATGTGGGCGGGGCATGAGGTCACCATGGAGACGGAGAGAGGGACCTATTGTTAGGCAGGATGGCTGAGGGGGATACAGGGGGTACAGTGAAGATGCAGAGAACGAGATGGATTGAGATTCATGGAAGGAGCTGGAACACTGAAATGAAGTGGGGAATCTGAGAGCTGTGTCCGAGTGACGATGGATTGGATGCGCTTTGAAAAGATGTGTCGGGAGTGATGGCTGTGTGTGAGGCCTGGCACCACTCCCTGAGATGGGGAGCACCGTGGAGATCCAGATTGGGGCTTGTGGGGTGGTCGCCAGTTTGATCTGGGGTGTGCTGAGTTGAGGGAGCCTTTGAACAACCTAACTGGTGGTTGGGAGATAGATCTGGGGGTGCCTTTGCACACTTGATGATGACAGTGAGTAGATGGTCGAAAACAGGTCTGGGGTGCCCTTGAGCACCCGAGGGTGACATTCTGGTGGGTGGAATAGGGGACCTGGGGCTTGGAGGAGAGATTGCAGCTGTGGGATGCCCAGCCGTTACTGTTCATGGTTTTGCCCCAGGATCACACAGAGCTATGAGCAGAGCTGGACCCAGGACCTGGGTCCCATTACCTCCAGGTCCAGTCTGGAGACTGTCCAGCCCTCCTTGTGGCTTTTCCAAGAGGATGCAGGATGGACAAAGCCAAAGAGGAATGTTCCCTTGAAAACACAAATCCTTTCAGCTGTTTTCCTCTTGAATCATTGGCGAGGACCCAAAATCTATACATTTTTTTCTGGTGATAAAGAAGGGCAAACCTGCCCTGGTCACTCATGCCATGAAATCAGAGGCAGCAGACAGGGGACTCTCGGGGCATTCCCAGATCCGGTGGCCCCTGCTTCAGAGAGAGCCAGGCGCCAGCAGCTCTGTGCCCGCGAGGAACAGGTGCTGTGGGCGGAAGGGCCTGACGCAGCTCGTGGGCCTGGAGTGAATGCAAGTAAATGCCCAGGCACCCACTCCTGGAGGAACCTCATCAACATCTGAAGTCGCCAGGGGACCCCCAGGACCCTCAGATTGTTTTCTCTGGCCAAGACCTCTCCCTGGGTCTAAAACTGCTAATCCGGCCACTCAAGGCTCCTCGTTGCCCCTGAGAGAACTGTGAGCAGTAAAACCTCAGCATGCCCCCACGCCAAACCCACCCCTTCACATCCTGTGCCCTGGGGCTCTCCTCCTGCAGGCATCCGGTCACCCAGCCACCAGCCTGGGGACGCGTCCTCAGAGCCCACCAAGCCGCTCTTCCAGGCATTCAGGCTTCCGAGAGGCGTCTCCCCCAGCGTGCGGCCTTGCTGGCTCCCCTCCTGATGCGCCCTGCACCTCTCAGGAGTCCTTCGAGCGGGACCCTGCTATTGTTGCCTCCTGCTCCCGCGAGACTCCAGGTGGACTTCTGAGGCCGTCTGGCGCCCTGCCACCCCTCAGCCCTCCTCCAGGTCCTGTCCTGAGGTCCCCACCACTGCATCCTCCGTAAGACCCAGCGGGGCAACCACCAACCTGCCCGATCTTCTGGTTCACTGCCTTCGCACACGCTGTTCCCTCTCCCAGAATCCCCTTCCCGCATCTGCAGCTAAGCCAGATCCCTCCTCCCCGCCACCTTCTCTAGCTCAGCCCAGGGGCTTGTACTCTGGGGGTGTACCCCCAGGAGTAGCTTCCATCCTGGGGGCTGCCTAGTGGCCTCCTCCCTTGCCAGGAGGGGCTCTCTGTGCGAGAGAAGGTCGCAAGGATCTTGGTGAAAATCCGGGTCTTGCAGTCAGACAGAGCCACGTTCAGATCCACACAAGAACAGGGCTGTGGCCGGCAGACCATCTGCTCCCGAGACAGGCAGCGTCTCCACTCAGGGAGTGTAGGCAACAGCATGACCTCCCCGTAGGAACCTTCCCTCATTGGTTCAGAGAATCTTGTACAGCATCTCGAACGTGCCAAGCTTGGCTGTAGGTGAAGGGGATAGAGCAGTGGACAGAACAGCAGAGTCTCGGCTCCCAGGCCGCAGGCAGGCAGAGGCAGCGGCAGCAAGGCCAGCACGGACGCCACCCGGCGTGCCAGGCGGCGCGTGCCACAGCCTCGGGGGTGGGGGGATGTCAACAGAGCCCCAGAGAGGCTAGCCCAGCAGCCCTTCGTGTGCACAGACACTGCAGCGTCAGAAAGTGTCACAGCAAGTGCAGAGTCCCTGGGGTCGGAAGCTGACCGCCAGGTCAGAGGCGTGTCAGAGTGGCCCCTGTGCTGGAGACGAGCAAGGGGCAAGGAGGACAGAGAAGGGACCGGAAGGGGCGGGCAGCGATGTGTGCCTGCAGGTCTGGAAGACTCTGCCGTTCCCTCTGAAATGGAGCAAGGGGAGGCGAGCGCAGGACAGGCGTGCCGAGACTCGGATTCTAACAAGATCATGGCTGGGGGGGCCAGGGAAGAGCTTCGGGGAGGCCAAGGAGGCTGGAGACACAACGAGGGGCAGTGGTGGGAGCCGCTGGGCCTGAATGCCACGCGGACGGGCAGCCAAGCCGGGCTGGCAGGCACTTCAGAGCGCGTCTGGCGTGAGCCGCACGCTCAGGGGCCGAGTGGAGTTTGTTGCGGCCAGTTGTTGTTTTGTCAGTAAATCTTGTCCAACTCTTTGTGACCCCGTGGACTGCAGCAGGCCAGGCTTCCCTGCACTATCTCCTGGAGTTTGCTCAAACTCATGTCAATTAAGTCGGTGATGCCATCTGACCGTCTCATCCTCTGCCACCCCCTTCTCCTGCCCTCAATCTTTCCCAGCACCGGAGTCAAATCTTCGCATCAGGGGGCCAAAGGACTGGAGCTTCAGCTTCAGCATCAGCCCTTCCAGCCCTTCAGGGCTGATTTCCTTCAGGATGGACTGGTTGGATCTCCTTGCTGTCCAAGGGACTCTCAAGAGTCTTCTCCAGCACCACAGTTTGAAAGCATCGATTCTTTGGCCAGTAAATAACACAAACGTGCAGGGGACGATGCCCATGAGTAAGGCCAGGGTGCAGGAGTCCGACGGAGGGGAAGGCTGCTTTTCTGACCTGGGAAGGTGCGGTCAGGGGTCACATGGTCCTGATGGGAGAAACTGGAGGAAGCTACCTACTCCTGCTTCCCTTTGTCCAGTCCCAACCCTAACCCTCTGGGTCTGCTGGGCAGGACCTGGCTCCCCAGGGTCTTGGAGTGAGAGGAACCACCAGCACCCAAGGTTGTCTGGGAAACACAGACCGTGCCCAGGGGTCTGGCTGCAGGGGCACTGGGTGTCCCCTGGTTCCCAAGCCAGCACCTTCTAACTCAGCTAGCTGCTCATGTGACCTCTGGCCCTGCAGGTAACTTCCTGGTGGCAAAAGGAAGTGGCAATAACGCAAATGCTCCTTGGACGGGAAGGAAGAACATTCTGGAACTGTGTACTCAGGGGGCGGGTGGAGAGCGGTTCTGCTGGTCAGCCTTTCATCCTGGCATGTTCCTCTGTACCAGAAGTCTCAGGCTGACCCCAGGCCTGAGTTCACCAGGTGTCAACAGCAGAGGAGGGCAGGGCTCCTGGGGACCACCCTGTAGCTGGGCCCCTGGCTGGGCCTCCGGGCCCCGTGCTGGTGCTGTTGGGTGCACTCCTGAAAGGAGAGGGTCCACGGGGACCAACATCTGTGAGCTGTAACGGCCTCCCCTGATTGGAAGAATTCCAGTCCTGGGTAGCCTGGCCTCAAGCCCCCTCCTTCCACCTCGTCTATACCGCCAGCACCAGCTCACCATACGCATGTCAGTGTCCTTCCTGACCGTGCACCCTCCCAGCTCAGTGAGTGCGTTCCGGAACTGGAGTGCCCCTGGAGGCCCTTCCTCTTCCTACTTCTCATCAGCTTCCCCAGAAATGGCTCTCTCACTGGCTGGGGTCTTTTTTGGCCTAAGCCCTACCCTCCATCCCCAGCTGCCCTCAAGAAGATGCCCACTGAGGTCCCTGTTCCTTAACCACATGAGCAGAGAGAAGGCCTTGGAGAGCCCTGCTGCCATGTGCCCAGCGTTCTGCTAGGCCAACCCCGTTTCAAAGATCCTCCTGGGGAAGCTCCTTGTCCAGAGGCCTCCAGGTGCACCGTTGGGAATGGGGATGTCCAGGACCTCTGGCAGCGGGCCTTCTGCTTCCCATATGACTGTGAACTCATCCCCAAGTCTCCCTGCCTCAGTCTTCCCATCTGTGAGATGGGACCCCACCTCCCTCACAGCTCTGACCATGCAGATCTCTGCTCAGGATAGAGCAGTGAAGGTCATCTGCAACGTCGGCCCTTGACCCCGGCTCCGCCCCCTACAAGGAGCTACTTCAATAGGAAAGCACCTCCTATCTTTGGAGCTCTCATCTGAGGCCAACCACTTTCCAAATAATACATCTTGACATCAGCCTACGTAGATTAACCCATTTTATTCTTTATTACTCCAGTCTTCTTGCCTGGGAAATCCCATGGATAGAGGAGGTTGTCTGGCACAGTACATGGGGTCCCAAAGAGTCGGACACGACTTAGCCATTAAACAACAACAACCCTGTATATATGTCAATCCCACTCTCCCAGCCCACTTAATTCTTAAAGCAACACTTCAAGGAAATTATCATCATCACCTTCATTTTACAGATAAAGAAACAGAGGCTCCAAGAGGTTGCCCGAAGATACACAGATAGAAGAGGGCAACCTGAGCCCAGAGGCCCTGTTCTTAACCATTGCACCTCTAGGCCTCCTTTCCGATGACGCAGAGACCGTCCAGAGAGGCAGGAAGCCTGAAGAAGCTCATCCAGCGGGCTGCCGCTTGCACCAACCCGGGATTCTTGGACCAGGAATTCCAGGCCTCTGTTCCTGCTCCTACACCCCTAATTCATATCTTCCGGGGGTAATCTGGGCAGGTTTTTTTGTAGGAGAGAAACACAAAAGAAATGTCTCCTTGAAGGAGGTGCCTCCTGAGATTCCTGAGCAAGATTAATAAAATCTTATCCAAGAACACAATGATTTACGCCAACCCACCAAGTCAATCAGGAATCGGCAGGACTGTAATTTCTATCAAACTATAATTAGCTGAATTTCCTTTTGTAATCTTGGGAATCTGAACAGCGTGCAGCCTATCATTGGAGCCGTGGATAATGACCAGCCACCTCGCGTACAAAACGGTTCGGAGTAAAAATGTCCTCCAGGTCCCTTTGATGTGTAAAGAGGAATCATGAGTGCAAAGACACAAAAAAATTAGTGGAATTTCAAATGCAAAACAATTGTAGCCTTGTTGGGATACAGAGTTTAGCAGGAGGAGGGCTGCTGGCAAGGTCGTTAAAACCAGGATGGTGTTCTGGCTGCCTCGCCCCTCCTTGGGCAGGACGGCATTTCTCCGGGGCTGGTACAATGCTGAGGAGACTGAAGGCAAGCAAGGAACGCGTAGAGGATGAATGAATAAATTAGCGGAGACGGAGGAGCCTGGTGGGCTGCAGTCCATGGGGTCACTGAGAGTCAGACATGACTGAGCGACTTCACTTTCACTTTTCACTTTCATGCATTGGAGAAAGAAATGGCAACCCACTCCAGTGTTCTTGCCTGGAGAACCCCAGGGATGGGGGAGCCTGCTGGGCTGCCATCTCTGGGGTTGCACAGAGCTGGATACGACTGAAATGACTTAGCAGCAGCAGCAGCAAGAGACAGGTGAGGCGAGAGAGCAGCTGAGCCATTTTTCTCTCCTTGGTCCATGAAATTCAGTGAGCTGGGGAGGCCATGCATCCCCAGACCCCAGATCTCAGGCCCTCACGGAGGCAGGAACCTGGCCAGTGAGCTCAGAGCGTTCCTGGGCCAGAGTGGGGCTCAGGAAGAGTCCACCCCCTCCCTGAGAAGCCACACGGTCTGGTCCTGTCTCCCGCCAGGGTTAAGGGGGCTATCTCTGGGGTTGCACAGAGCTGGTACGACTGAAATGACTTAGCAGCAGCAGCAGCAAGAGACAGGTGAGGCGAGAGAGCAGCTGAGCCATTTTTCTCTCCTTGGTCCATGAAATTCAGTGAGCTGGGGAGGCCATGCATCCCCAGACCCCAGATCTCAGGCCCTCACGGAGGCAGGAACCTGGCCAGTGAGCTCAGAGCGTTCCTGGGCCAGAGTGGGGCTCAGGAAGAGTCCACCCCCTCCCTGAGAAGCCACACGGTCTGGTCCTGTCTCCCGCCAGGGTTAAGGGGGCCAAGCCCCTCGGTCCATCCAGTCAGGGCAGGCTGAGTGCCCCCCACACCCTTGGCAACTTCCCCAGGGAGGAGTCCAGGGAGGTGCTCTTTGGGATGAAACCGAATGAATGAGAGAATGTGCGGTAGGAAGTGACAGCGGTGACTCAGGGTTACTCAGCCTGGAGCCTGCCAGGGACCTGCTGCACCCTGTCTGTGCTCCCAGCAGCTCCTCGCCCTCCCTACTCAGGGCAGGGGCCGCGTCTCTTTTCCTCGGGCCCGGCTCTCCACCAGCTTTGTGCCCAGACACCTGGAGGGCACCGGGGCGAGGGAGCACAGCTGGTGCCTGGAGCTGAGTCCGGGAAAGACGCAAGGGACAGCCTGAGAGTGGGAGGGAAGGGCTGAGCTGTGGCCCCTCCTCTGGGGGCCCGGCGCCGCCCCCACCTTCCTCAGAAGCCCATCCTGTCCAGCATCTTCAGGTTACAGACAGACAGCAAAACCAAGGCCTGGAGAGGGGCCACCAGCCGAAGTCAAGGGGCCAAGAAAGCTGGAGCACCAAGAGGATCCAGGCCCGGATTCTAGCTTGGATCACTGATCTCCAGGCTGGTTCCCAGCTGGTGGAGGACATGGTCCTGGGGCTAGGCACGCTGAGACTCCCTCCAGGAGGCCCTGCCGGCCCCACCAAAGTCTCTGCTAGCACCATCTCTCATGGCCCACGTTCCCTCTTTGAGATGGACCCATACACTTGCTCCACGATCTCCAACCCACCAGTCCATCATCCATCCATCTATCCGTGCATCCATCATCCATCCAATGTGACACCTTGTAGCCTCTTATCCTCAGCATCCCTTTGGAACACACACAGACACACATTTATCCTGTGTTCTTTCACGCCCCATTCTCCACATCTGTCCATCCCTCCATCACCTGTCCACCACCTATACCTTCAGCCTTCTGTGCTCTCACACATTCATCCGTCACCTGTCAATCTACCCGTCCACTCCTCTATCTACCCACACTGTCACCCATCCATCCATTCACAGGCCACTCATCAACCCTCCCTCAGACTATCCAGATGCTGGTCAGTCCAGTTATCCTTCCACATATCCATCTGGCCATCCATCTATCCATCAGTGATTTAGTCATCGAACCAAGCTTAGTAAGCTTTGACCAGACACCCAGCTCTGTGGCTTCCCTCTACCCCCATTCTTCCACGGCCCACTTCCTCTTCTCCAGACATCAAACTCTGTCCATCCCAGTAGCCTCTGTGACTTAGGCCACAGCCCATGCCCTTCAGGAGCTTTCAGTTGCCAGTGTTCTGAGATCCGGACCTGGAAAGCTCTCGACCAGGTGAAACCATCCCCTCCTTCCATCCTGGTTGGCCGTAGAACTTGGTCTTGCTCCTACCGCTGCTGATCTTCAGCATTCACGTGGTTGGGGAGACAGGGCCCCGAAGCTCCCCATCCGCCTACCGGCGTGGTCAGGGACAGCTGGGGTGGTGCCTCCAGGAGGAGGCAGGGGCCCCTGAACTCTGGGGCAGCAGTGAGTGTGAGCAATGCTTGCTGCTTCCTGTCTGGCCCCAGCCAGCCGCTCCCAGGCTCCTAGACGTCTTCTGCTGTCCTTGGCTGCAGGGCTTAATTAATTCTGGACCCAGGCACTTTGAGATCACTGGAGAAGAGGGAATTCCAGAGGGACAACTCAGCCTCATAAAACCTTAACTGGCTGTGTTTTGAATAATTGTAATGATCTTTTCCGGCTTTTGCATCTCAAAGTGTTTCTCTCCTGTGACTGGATTTAGCCCTGCAGCAACAGCGCAGAGGGATTAGAAGGTGAGCTGAGAGACCACTGGACCACACGGCCCTGCCTGGAACCTCAGTCTGCTCCTGCTCGGCCAGGGGGACACAAGATCAGAATGAATCCTCTACAGGAGAACCCAGCACAGTGTACCCTGTGGGTTCATTACAGGAGGCTGTGGCCAGTCGGGCCAGGGTGGCGGAGAGGGGTGAGGTCCTCCCACCTGCCGCTGAGAAACCTCGTTTCCTTGAGTGGTCCAGAAGAACTACAAACATGAAGCTCCATGGCAACCTCCAGCAAGCTTGCCCCAGTGGCCACACCCTGGCGGGCCCCTTCCAAGCCTTCAGCCACCTCTCTCACTTTCCCTGCTGTTTTGTCACACTCCATTATTAACTGTGAGATGCAAGCAAGGTAACTGAGCTAGTCTCTACAGGTAAGAAACGGCCACAGATGGCAGATGGGACCCACAGCGCAGACAGGAGCCCGTGTGGCCAAGCCTGGATAGGGGCCCAGCCTGCACCCGGGGCCAGCGAGTGGCGGCTTTGGGCCACCCCTGCTCCCCCATCTCCCCGCTCCTCAGGGTCCCAGAGCTCCTGGAGCCTGCGGACAAGGTTGACGCTGAGCTGTGTCCCAGGAGAGTGCCAGGGACACGGCTCTGCCCCGGAGAGAGGGCCCAGGCCCCGCTCGAGGGGCACAGGGCTGGCTGCGGCTCTCTCATAGGACTCCCTCTTTGGTTTCAAGCTCAGGGCTGAGGCCTTCCCCGCCTCCATCCTGTCTCAGCTTTCTCCGAACCAGCCAAGGTGCCGGGTCTTAGACCTCCTTCTGCCTACCAGGCCTGAGGAGGGGTGCGGTTCTTGGCACCGTTCTGGGGGCAGTGCCACGGCTGGGGCACAGCCTTGGTGCTGAGTGTAGGTAAGCCCTCCCTACCGACCCTGCCCACGGAGGCAGGGAAGAGCCAGTTTCCTAAGCAAACCCAGCCCACGACAGCTCCTCAGCATCGCTGGGGAGCACGCCACCCGCTCAGTCCGCCCGCTGGTTCAGCAGGACCTCCCTCCCCCCAGCCTCTGCCTTCTCGTCCTCCCCCCGGACCCAGAGGACACTCTGCTCAGCTGCTCTGACGGGTCTCTGCCTCCAGCCTCTGCATGAACTGTCCCCTCCACCTGGAGCCCTTCCTGTTGCCTCCCCTCCACCCTCACCCCGGCTAAGGTCTCCTCACCCTTCAGGGCTTGGCCCCAGCCCCCTCCTCCTGGAAGGCTTCTCTGACCCCCGGCTGGGCTGGGTCTCTTCTCCGCCTGGGCTGGGTCTCTTCTCCGCCTGTCTCCGCTGAGGCACTGCCCACCCTGTGTTCTCACCGTCTGGCTGTTTAGCAGTCTCCACCCTCAGACTGGCAGCTCCAGAGGGAAGAGATCACATCAAGTCACTGATGGACCCGCAGTGCCCTGGCCCGCAGGGGCTTCAGGACCAGCTGATGAGCGGTCGATGCGTGACGCTGGTGAGACCCCAGGGCCCGCGCCAGAGGGAGCAGCGAGGGGCTGGGTTGGGGAGCGTGTGCCCCGAAGGTGCCCTCCGCTTCTCACCACCTCCCCCTTCTATCCACTCCGTCCTAGGTGTGGGAACCAGAGAGGGGAAGACACCCACAGGGCAGGAGGCAGCCTGCCTGGTCT
This sequence comes from Madoqua kirkii, assembly GCA_006408675.1. Lineage (NCBI taxonomy): Eukaryota > Metazoa > Chordata > Mammalia > Artiodactyla > Bovidae > Madoqua > Madoqua kirkii. The sequence continues at coordinate 34,037 of SJYC01146427.1, read as the reverse complement.
CCAGACTGCCTGGACCCCCAGGGGAGGAGCAAGGCCTCGGTGACAAGTCCCCACCTCCTGTGCCTGCCCCCCACTTCATCCCGTCCCTGCCCCAACCTCCAGGGAAGATGAGCCACGAGGCTGCAGGGAGATAGATGCCTAGATGGTCACCAGCCACGTGGATGCACCAACTCTTAACCCTGCCCCTGAGCATCTCATTCCCTGCAAACCTGCAAACACCACGAGCCGGCAGGACCCAGGAGGCAGGCAAGCCCTGTTTTTGTGAATGGAGCCATGGCCTGGGTCCCTGCTTCTGCTAGATCCTGCTGGCCTCGCCTGACCACTCTGTAACCTCGCCAGAAACTCTGACAAAAAGGGGAACTTCAAAACCTAAGTGTGAGTCAGAAGAGGAGGAAAAGAGGGAAATTCTTCTTCAGCCTCACTAAGGCCTCACACTGAGGAGCCCCCCGGGCTCAGCATCATCCGCAAGTCACTTTGGCCTGGCCCCTGGTCCCCGGCCTCAGGCAGCAGCCAGCCCGTGCTCTTAACAGAGGATGGCCGCGAATGCCCTGCAGCCCCTCGGCCTTCCGTCTGTCCATTCTGTGAACTGGCCGGGCCTTGTGCTGCAAACAAGACACACAGTATCCCTGCCTTCATGGGGCTGAGGTCTGGAGGGCGTGGGGAAGGCCGCGAACACACACCGAGCAGGGTGGGAGCTGTCCCTCATGCTGGTAGAACTGAGGGAGCTCCGGGGTAGGCCTGGCAGGGGGACCTCGGGAGAGGAGACAGGACGGCGAACACAGGGCCGCGCATTCCAGGTGGCCCGAGGGGCTGCCCGAGAGGCGGCTCGGAAGTCCTAGGATCTGCGATGGGAAGGAGGCAGGACCAAGAGGGTGGCTGCGGAGTTCCGACGGCCTCTGAGCTTGGGTGAGGTTTCTTGCCAGGCAAGAAGCAAGGTCGCCAAGGGCCCGGGGCTTCCCGCCCTGCAGACGGCCAGCTCTGGAGGTGGAGGGAGGCAATCACAAGCTCCTCTCCCCGGCAGCGGCAGCGGGCAGGAAACCCCCTCCATCCTGAGGGAGGGCGGATGGAGGCATGCTGCCTGCCAGAAGTCCCCAAGCTCCTTCCTGACCTCCGACCGCCGCTTCCCCTTCCTTGCCTGCCTGCCCTGAGGAATCAGTCCTGCCGTCCCTTTAAAGGGGCCTGATTCAGAGAATTAAGAATGAAACTGACTCACGATGGATGGACGGGTGGTCACTGGACTGGCCGGGCGCCAGGGCTGCGGCGGCAGAGGAAGCCGGGCGACCGCAGCTGCCTGTGTGCGCTCTGCTGAGAAGGGCAGAAACCACAAAACCCCATTTGAAATTCCACCATGTGGCGTGGCTTGTGTAATGAGGTTACCCCTCATAAAGGGGGCATTCAGGGCCCACGCGGGCCTGTGGAGCTGGGGACTTGCCCCCCAGGGCCAGCTGATGATGATGTCATCTTCCGTTAGGAGTCTTCCCCCACCTCCCCCAATGAAGGACTTAAAAAAAAAAATGCACCAGGAAACTAAAGTGAGAGGCAGACCGGAAGTCTTGGTTTTATTTATAGCTGATAACTTATGTCCGGCCTGCTCCACGGGAGGCCCGGCAGGGAGGATGAAAGTTTGAGGACAGGGCTGACACAAATATGACCCACAGCCTAGGCTGAGGTGGCCCCTGAGAGTCAGCCCAAAGCTCCAGGCTGAGCTCCCTAGCAGCCGGAGCAAAGAGGGGAATGGGACACTGTGCCACTGTGGAGAACTGGGACCCGGGAAACCAGGCTTCAGACCCCAGCTCACCACACAGGAGCTGTGAGGTCTCAGGAACTTCTTTCTAACCCAGACAGGGAGAGAAGAATGCAGAGTTGGTTTGGAGGGCCAGGCCAGGCACCCAATGCTACCTGCACGCAGATTAGAGGCTCCATTGGCCTGGAGTCTATAGGTGGAGCGCAGCTTCCCAAGCTCCTGCACCTCTGTGCATGGCAGACATCGCTAACAGACTGCAGCACACTTTCCCTGATTCTGCCAGATTCTGCCTCCAGGCTGCTCTCAACACAGTTCTCCAGGGGAGTGAAGTTGCTCAGTTGCGTCCGACTCTTTGCCATCTCATGGAAGATAGCCTAACAGGCTCCTCCGTCCGTGGAATTTTCCAGGCAAGAGTAAAGGAGTGGGTAGCCATTCTCTTCCCTACCCAGGGATCGAACCCAGGTCTCCCGCATTGCAGGCAGAAGCTTCACCATCTGAGCCAGCAGGGAGGCCACACCAACGTGCCAGCATCAGCCTGGGGACCAACCTGCTTGTTGTCCAGCCTGTAAGCAGCTGAGGAGAGGCCCAGGGGGGCCTGGGCCATCTCGGTATTCCCAGCACCTGGCTGGTGCCTGCACAGAGTGGACGCTCAATTAAAATTTTTCTAGTAAAGGGGGAGAGGGACTTCGCTGGTGGCTCAGAGGTAAAGATTTAGCCTGCCATTGTAGGTGATACAGGAGACCCGGGTTTGACCTCTGGGTTGGGAAGATGCCCTGGAGAAGGAAATTGCAACTCTCTCCAGCATTCCTGCCTGGAGACCCCCATGGACAGAGGAGCCTGGAGGGCTACAATCCATGGGGTGGCAAAGAGTCGGACACAAGCAAACGACTTAGCGTGCACGCGGGGAGCATGCTGCCCTGCACTCAAGAGGGACTGCAGTGAGCAGGAGGGCAGACAGGAGCGGGCCGACCATCGGCAGGCCAGGCCCGTTGCCCAAGGAGGCAGACACTGCCGAGTCAGGGAAGCAAGCAGTGGACGCCGCTGCTGCTCGGAGTGGTCAGGCCGGCCAAGGAGGTAACCTGAAACTCAGGGCCAAAGGCGAGGAAGAGTCTGCTCTGGGTGCGGGGAACAGAGTGTGCAAAGGCCCGGGTGGGGAGAGCGTGGGGTGGGGACAGGTTGTGAGCAGACACGTGGCGGGCCAGCCCTCCAGGGCACGTGGAGCGGACATCCGTGGCCATTGTTCTGAATGCCCGGGACGTCGCTGGAGGCGGTGACCACAGCGTGACCCACTTGATTTACTACCTGGTTGCTCCTAAGCAGATCCTGACTCCAGGAGGCACGCAGGAGCTGGCCCCGGCAGGAGCCCCCCAGCCACACGTCACCTCCTCAGGCTTGGCTCTCACACCACCTGTCTCAGGGCGAGGGCCAGCGACCACTCCCCCCCCCCGGGTCCCATGGGCTCCGGGTCCCTCCACATCTTTACTCACCAGCCCAGAACCTGGAGGATGGAGAGACCTGCACAGACCCCCGGGGCAGCCCAGCCCAGGAGCCCCTCCCACCGTCCTAGAGGAAGGGACGAGCAGCCTTCTCAGCTAAGGTCCTCGACCCCAGACCAGGGGTCTTTGGGGCCCTCCTGTCCTCCGCTCGAGACAATGACCCAGCAGAAGCCACTGGGCTGTCTTGGAGGGGGCAGCGGTCGGAGGCCTTGTGTCATATAATGGCCCAGCCTTGGCACTGCCTCGGGCAGGCTGCCCTCTGCCCCCGCCAGCCAGCTCTCCACACTCCAGCCAAAGGGCTTTCCTTAAAACACGACAAACACCACTTTCCCTACTCAGGCCCACCAGGGCCCAGCCACCTCACTCTGGATAAAACCCAGACTCTCCACCAGGCTGAAAGGGCCATGTGATTGCCACCAGTTGTCTGTCCTCTTTGGGGGGCAGGGGGGGTGGTCCCTGGCCAGCGGATGGCCCAACACCTGCTCCACCAAAAGGTACGAGACCAAGAGAGGCCCCAGTGCCCTCTGTCCAGGCGACACCCACCATCACCCCCAGATCTCCATGAGGCGGGGCCTGAGTTGAGCTATGCCTTCCTCGCTGCTCCCCCCACTACCCCAGGAGACGGGGCCCCCGGTAAAGAGCAGCAAGGTCCAGAAAGCTTGTGGCTCAGAGGCTGGCAGAACTCTCTGATACAAGGTGCCCATCAGCTGCCCAGGCTGTCTGTGAGATGGTGAGCTCCCTGGCCCCAGAGGTATGAAAGCTGGGACGGTCAGCATGGATACTGGGGGCTGAGACAGCTGGTGGACTACCTGATCCAAAAGTAGTAACACCAGCAGTGCCCTCCCTGTCTCCCATGTGGAGGAGCAGAGGGTGGGAAACAGTCATGGGATCCGGTGCGAGAGCCCCCCGGCCCCCGGCTGCTAGCCCAGCTCTAGCCCCGACTCCCGAGTCACTTGCCCCCTCCCAGACTCACCTTCCTCCTTTGGTAAGAGAGCAGGGCGTGTGGATCAAGCCAGCACAGAAAAAGCAGAACCAAGACCTCAGAAGCGAGGTGGGCAGGGCCGTCGGGGTGGGCGGGGCATCCAGGTGGGCGGGGCTTTCCTCCCACCACCCTTCCTTCCCCTGGGGTTAAGGTCAGGGTGGAGCGACACCCACCGCAAGACCTGCCCTGGGTGTCTGGGCACCCCGCTTGGCTTGGGTCACCCCATGGGCGATCTGCACAGCCACCTCCTTCAGGGAGGCTGGAGGCCCCTAGGGAACCAGGGGATGGTGCCGCCGGGGTGCCCCTTAATCCTTTCTTCCTTCATTCATTCACTTTCCGCTTATTCATTCCTTTCACCATCACCGTCCCAGGTGATAATAATAGGCCCACAGATGCAGAACATTCTGCAGCTCCTCCATACCCAGTGCCCCCTCACCCACCCGAGGTTTCTTCCATGCCCACCAGCACCACCTACTGGAGGTCCAGGGCAGGCCCCCGGTGGTGTCCTGATGTGTCCCCACTTCAGAGAAGGGGGAGCTGAGGCCAAAGAAGCCTGTCTGAGACCATCCAGCGAGGGAGAGGCAGAGGCGTGAGACCTCTGGGGTCCTGCCAAGCAGCCCCTCTCCAAAGAGCCACTTCTGAGGAGCAGATGGACAGAGGTGGGTGCCAGGAGACGCCTCATCCCACTGCTGTCTGCTGTCAACATCCCCGCAACCCTAGATACCTCCAGCACCCCCACGCTGACCCCAGACTCAGTCCCACTAGAGCCCAGTGTTGGCTGACGGAATGTGTTCCCTTGAGCTTCTATGACCACCCCACCGCCGCAGCCCTGCTGGGCGGTGACGAGACTACAGAACTGTGACTGGTTCGGGATGAGTTCTCTCCCTCTGCCGGCAGTACTCAGGGTGCAAGTCCACCTGGTAAACCAGTGAGAAGATACGGTGATGCGGCTGCTGATGACAGTGCTGGTGGTGATGGTGATGCTGGTGATGGGGATGGGGATGGACACGATAACGCTGATGATGGTGATAATGACGATGGAGATGGTGATGAAGAGGCTGATGATGCTGGTGATGGGGATGGACATGATAACACTGATGATGAGAGCGATGACGGTGATATGATGATGGAGACGGTGATGAAGACAGTGATGATGCTGGCGATGCTGGTGATGGTGATGGACATGATAACGTTAATGATGGTAATAATGACGATGGAGATGGTGATGAAGGCAGTGACGATGCTGGCGATGCTGGTGATGGTGATGGACATGATAACGCTGATGATGGTAATAATGACGATGGAGATGGTGATGAAGACAGTGATAACATTGGTGATGGTGGCCGTGGTGACAGGATGACAGTAATGATGACGACGGTGATGGTGGTGAGGGTGGGATGAAGACGATAATGAAGAGGATAATTTTATGGAACCCTCACTACCTGCCAATTGCATTCCTACACTAATTCACTTAATCCTCATGACAACATTTTGAGTGCAGTCCCCTACTTATCTCCATTTTGCAAGAAGAAGACGAGGCTGATTTCGGGGCGGTTCAGTCACATGACTAGTAAGCAGTCGAGGTGAGAGGCTCCCACAGGCGGTCATAGCAGAGTCTGCTCACTGAGCGCTCCGACCTTGCCTTTGTCAGGAAACAGCTTGCCAGGTGTGCCCCTCCTACGACACTCATTGTTTGCCTCCAAATGAAAACACCGTCCCCATCGATACCCTTCTGGCTGCTCTTTCCCAATAAGACCCAAGGAGGAAGCTGAAGTCACTGATGGGGGCACACAGGGTCCTGGGTGCCCTGGAGGACACTGCCAACACTGCTCTGTTGCTGTAGGCACATGACCACCTCCCCTGCTGCCATCCTCAGCCAAGGTTCCTGCTCTGATGGGTCAGGCATGGCCCTGACATTCTTCCCCTCATAGCAACTGGCGTGGCAGGCCCAGGCTGCAACCTCCAGCCAGGACAGGCACCGGTCAGCACACGGCATGTCTCTCAAGGACCTCCATCTGGTAATCAGGCCCTTCCCTGGCCACACTTGTCTGGAACAATGCCTAAAGTGTAGTTGGATGCGTTGAGCCTGAAACATGCTTTATATCCATCCCATCCTGCTTGAAATGAAATGGAAAGCAGGGTTCTTTTAAAAACCAGGATACAGCAGCCTTGTTCGTTACACAGTCCACCAAAACCCTTGTCTGCTTGACTCATTTGGCTGTCTGGCTATCCCACCAGTGGCTCTCGTTCCATTTTACAGATGAGCAAACTGAAGCCTGGAACAGTTAAGCTGCTTCCTTGAAGCCCTCAATCATTGGGAAAAAGTGAAAGTGAAAATGCTAGTCACTCAGTCGTGTCCGACTCTTTGCGACCCCGTGACTGTAGCCTGCCAGGCGTCTCTGTCCATGGAATTCCCCAGACAAGACTACTGGAGTGGGTGCCATTCCCTTCTCCAGGGGATCTTCCTGGTCCAGGAATCAAAACCTGTGTCTACTGAATTGTAGGCAGATTCTTTACCATCTGAGCCACAGTGGAAGCCAAATCCCTGGGGAGGGAGCCTTGATTCAAGCCCACCCAGCCCACCCAGCCCAGCACCTGCTGCCTCCATGGAAACGAGTACCTGGGACCAAGGCAGCCACACGCTGAGTGTGTTGCCTCATTGTGGTGGGCAGAATTCTAAGGTGGTCCCCAAGACCCCGTCAACCCAGTACATGGCCCTGTACTCCCTGCTGCTGTGAATATGATGGATTCCACTCCTGTAACAAGCAGTGTTGCAACACACACCTGGCTCACTCTACAAAAGGGACATCAGTTAGGTCGGGGGCTGACCGCACCACGGAGCCCTTTAGAATCAGAGAGTTTTCTTCAGTGAAGAAATGGGGACATCAGTCCTACAGCCTCAAGGAATTGAATCTGGTGAATTCAATTCAACCTGAATGATGCAAAAGTGGATTCTTCCCAGAGGCTCCAGGAGGAATGCAGCGTGGCTGATTGAGCAGACTCTGATAGTGAAGGACAGAGAAGCCTGGCATGCTGCAGTCCATAGGGTCACAAAGAGTTGAACATGACTGAGTGACTGAACCCCAACAGCAATCATTGTTTTATGATTTCCGTGCAGATGGAAGAGGTGCCCAGCCAAGTTCTAGGGCAGGAGAACAGACTTTGGCATCTCTGCCTCCCTGGTTAGAGCCCCAGGTGAGAATCTCACACCCAAGGAGCAACAAAGAGGCCAGTTTGTGCCTCCCTGACCCCAGTTCCTGGGGCAGACAGGAACCCTACCATCCAGCAGAAAAGCCCACATACTCATGCCCTCAGGAACCATTCAGAGGAGTTTAAAAAAAAAAAAAGTATTTATCAAACACCCTGATAGCTCAGATGGTAAAAATATCTGCCTGCAGTGTGGTTCCATCCCTGAGTTGGGATGATCCCCTGGAGGAGGGCATGGCACCCACTCCAGTATTCTTGCTTGGAGAATCCCATGGACAGAGGAGCCTGGAGGGCTACAGTCCATGGAATTGCAAAGAGTCAGACCAACTGAGCAACTAACACACACATTTATCAAGCAATGATCAAAAGTAAATCTTAAAATCTTACAAGGGCCTTTATTCTGTGTCCACGAACTCTGAATGAACTGGACACGGGTCCTCTGCTGGTACCGTTAGGACCAAAATGAACCCAGTAGCTGCTTCCATGTGCCCTGGCAGAAGCAGACTCAGGAATGACAGCTGACACAAGGCCCCAAGGGGAGAGGCAACTGTCCTGTGCCACTCGGAGGGCACCCGCCTGCACCACACCCCGGGCTGGACTGTGTTCTGGGCCCTGGAATCGAGCCGAGGACAGAGACCCAGCGCATAGGCTGTTTATCATGTGGTGTGATCCGGGGGAGGCTGTGGAGCTCGGAGGCGGTGGGCCGAAAAGGGCAGGAAGCTTCATCGGAGCCTCATGGAGCCAGGAGAATCTTTCCAGGCAGACCAGGTGAGGAAAAGTGTAGTGGGCAGGAGGAACAGCCTGGGAAAAGGTACAGAGGCTTGTTGGGGAACCACGTGCTGCTGGGCACAAGGTGGGCTGCCTCCTCTGGGAAGGAGCCCTGGGCCCCACTTCTGGAAGGGAATTCCTTTGCTTCTATTCTTTCCAAGACTAACTTAGATGATTAATTAACCCAATACACCACTTTGCCCTTAGGTTTTGCAGACAGAGCCAGTCCAAGAGAGACCCCAGAGGGTGAGAGCAGAGGGCAGACATCTGGTGATGCCAAGCTCAGGTGCCTGAGGCCATTGGGCAACCCTGGGCAGTGGGTGAGGCCAATGGGGTTTTTAATCTCAGGATGTGTCACAGGATACTCCAGGCCCTTGAGATAAAGTTTAATGGCTTTGTTCAGGAACATTCATGAGCTTCCCTCAAAAGCTACTTCAGTTTAGATCTTAGAGCGGGGCCAGCACTTGCAAAGCATGCATGGAATCCCTCTGCATCACAGCATCACAGCAGACGGAACTAATCAGTGGCAGAATTCTCAATCCAGTTACTCACGCAACCGGTCTTTGGGGGTATTTGGGGCTTGAGCCACTGTGCTCAATGAGATGGACACGTAGCTTTGTCATGAAGCCCCCTAGGGTCTGACTCTCCACACTCTGGCCAGTTTTGGCCAAGACAATTGGAAGATATAGAAATCAGTATAACAGGAGTCCCTGCAGAGGGTGACTGCAGCCATGAAATCACAAGATACTTGCTCCTTGGAAGAAAAGCTATGGCAAACCTAGGCAGTATATTAAAAAGCAGAGACATCACTTTTTAACAAAGATCTGTATAGTCAAGGCTGTGGTTTTTCCAGTACTCATGTACAGACGTGAGAACTGGGCCATAAAAAAGGCTGAGCGTCAAAGAACTGATGCTTTTGAATAGTGGTGCTGGATTCTTGAGAGTCCCTTGAACAGCAAGGAGATCAAACCAGTCCATCCTAAAGAAAATCAGCCCTAAATAGTCATTGGAAGGACTGATGCTGTAGCTGAAGCTCCAATACTTTGGCCACCTGATGAGAAGAGCTGACTCATTGGAAAAGATCCTGATGCTGGGAAAGGTTGAAGGCCAAAGGAGAAGGGCAGAGGATGAGATGGTTGGGTGGCATCACTGACTCAAGAGACATGGATTTGAGCAAAGTCCAGAAGATAATGGAGGACAGGGAAGCCTGGTGAGCTGCAGTCCATGCGGTTACAAAGTCAGACGTGACTTCGCCACTGAGCAGCAGCAGCAGCATCATGGGAGAATGAGGCAGCCTCTTTCTCCCTGGCCCCTCCTCGCTCTCACGCACAGAGGAATGCAGGCAGAGCAAGGCCACTTGCATCACAGATCACGAGAAGCAGAGTGAAATGCAAGCCACTCGGCGGAAGGCACCCGTCAGGCCCGCCTCGGGCTCTGTCCCAGCGTCTAGGACAGTTCCTGGTACACAGAAGGCGCTCAGTTAATGCCTCTTGAGGGAAGGAACCCCTACGCCTCCACAGCTGTCTTCAGACCAGCCCTGGCTTCCCCAGCACGATCTCCTGGCTGCGTCAGCATCTCAGCCTCTTTGTCCCAGCGCCCTGATGGTCCCCTCTTCCCCCAGGAAGTGGTGTTGACCGAGGGACAGTCTTCTCATTAAACGGTTGATGAATTAGGGTGTAGAGAAGTCTTCCCGGGGCCTTTAAATTACCACTGAGATGAAGTTCTAGGTAAATGCCGAGTGAGTGATGGGGGTGGAAAACCAGGCTTTCCGAGGGGTCTCCGCCTCCCCCGGCCACATCCCTGCTCCTTCCTCAGGGAAATTAATTGGTATCAAGAGAGGATTTTCGGAAATAGCTGTGTTTTAAAGGCCCCTGTTTAATGTTCCCTTTAATTAGAATGGGTTTCACTTGACGTTCCCGCTGACCCGCAGGGGGAGGGTGGCCCCGCCCGAGTGAGTGCCCATTGACCCTGGAATCCTGCGTCTCAGTTATGCCCTGTTCGTGGGCCGGCTTATCCGAGTTCAAAAGAATGGCTTTTTCTGCAGCAAAACAACAGCCAGAGTTCAGAATCCCTCCCCTCAGCCCCGGCACCTCTGTGGGAACCTGGATCCAGGACATTCCTCGGGAAAGAAGAATGCACACACGGAGGACAGCTGGGTCCCCGCCAGGGCCAGTCACCCAACAGGCTCGGCCGGCGGAGCCAGAGCCCCGGGGAGGAGGGACTCGGCATGGCCCGCGAACGGAGGCGTGGGCAGGGTGCCATGCACCTGCCTTGGGGTATCAGGCCGGGAGAGGGTCCTGTGAGCTCATGACTCCAGCAAGGTGGGACATGGCAGGAAAGGCCAAGTGCAGGGAGCCTAGGGGAGGCGATGAACCCTCCTGGCCGGTGCAGGGCACAAGCTGCCCAGGGCACTTCTGTCTGGACGTGCCAGACTGGGCTGCCATCACACCAAACCTCAGATCTGTTCGGTATTCCCGTCATATCCAGCGAGGGTCTTTGTGATGGGTCTCCTCCAGCAAGGGGTACAGGATGAAAGGGCTTGAGTGAGGGGCTGGGTACGGGCCATGCGGGCTGGAGGAGCTGCGGCAAAGGTTCTGGTCTTGAGCCCTGGGTAGACAGGAGTGGGCTTGCTGAGCAGGAAGCAGGAGGCAGGGGGCAAGGGGCAGGGGGCCAGAGCCCTGGGGACAGGCCAGCGTGCGGTGCTCCGAGCCACCCCAGTGGGGAAGCTGGTAGAGGCCCGGATGCACAGAGCTCAGGGCAAGGGGCCAACCCAAGTTTGGAAGAGGCACACTTGAAAAGCTCCCTGATTCTGGAAAGACGACTTGGCCAATTCACCACATCTAAGTGGTGGGAGTAGGGGAAAGGGATCAACAAGCCATTTTATGGGGCAGGAGGAGGGCCTCCCCATTTTACAGACAAGGTCACCGAGGCTCAGAGAGAATGCAGCTAGGAGGCTACAGAGCCTCGGTGCTCCATCCACACCCCGGTCCCCTGCATGGTGGGAACCACTAGGAGCCCCGATTTACAGGTGGAGAAACTGCTCTGGGGCTCGGAGCAGTTCAGCGAGGTCCCCAGGGTCACCTAAGAAGCCAGCAGCTGACCAGAGATTTAATTCAGGCCCCCCGAGGTCACAGCTCATGTTCTCACTGCACGAAGCCTGCTCCTCGACCCTATGCCCTCTCATCCAGGTTCAGCTGGAAGTCCAGAGCCTTTAGCCCCACCCCACCCCAGAGAAGTTATCAGCCTGTATCTGAAATTATACCTTGCGCGAAGCAAATTTGGGTCTAATTCCTCCCCTGCTATCGTTTTTTAGCGGCATTCCTGGGCATAAGACATCTCCGCTCGGCCCTGGGGTCTTATCAATGGAATTATCGAGTCTGGAATGTGGGACCTACCAGCTTTATCTCAGAAGACAGGTGGTAATTAAAACATCCTGCGCTGTCGTGTTGAAACTACAAACTGGCCTCCAAGCCCAGCCCCCTGCTGAGTGGCCATCAGGTCAGGCCAGGATCAGGCAAAGCATCATCACCATTTCTAACCTTGGGGGTAGAATCAGGAAGCTTCTACACTGCCTGCATACTCAACAATACAGTCATCACCTTCGATCCCAGCTGCCCCCTGAGTCACCATCCTCACTCTACAGAGGAGGAAACGGAGGCTCAGAGAGGGCAGGCCGCCTGCAGAGGCCACCCCAACAGCAAGTGGCAGACGTTTGGACCTCGGTCATTTCTTCCATAAATACATCTTGAGTCAGGCTGGTTCAGGGCCAAGTTCCAAGATACAGGCTGGGAACAAGCAGATAAGTAAGACTTCATACCTGACCCCGACGGTCTCATGGTTGGGGGGAAAGGGAACACGGATGGAGAAATCCTTCCCTGTGGAGTATTACTCAGCCTCCAAGAGGAAGGGCGCATTCTCCAACGTGGGTGGACTCAGAGGGCACCGTGTGCCGTGAAACCTCTGTCCACTTACGTGTGGTCCCTCGAGGAGTCAGGGTCCCAGAGGCAGAGAGTAGGATGTAGTGCCAGGAGCTGGAGGAGGGGGATGAGGACTTGCTGTTTAATGGGGACAGAGTGTCTGTTTAGAAAGAGGAAAAAATTCCGAAGTCTGGCTGCTCAACAGCGTGAACGCACTTAAACACTACTGAACTGGGTGCAAAAGTGATTAACAGGGTGAAATTGTTCTTACCTTTGTTTGATCACCATTAAAATATTTTAATTACAAGAAAACATCTCAGGGACTTCCCTGGTGGTCCAGGGGCTAAGACTCTGCACTCCCAACGCAAGGAGCCTGGGTTTGATTCCTGGTGGAGGAACCAGATCCCACACGCCGCAACTAAGAGTTCGCAAACCTCAACAAAGATCAAAGGTCCTGCTTGCCGCAACTAAGAGCCAGCCTAGCCAAGTAAATAAGCAATTTTAGAGATTAAGAAATAAAAGGAAACATTTATACATTCATTGGTTCTGCAGAGTACTTCAGTTCTGGGTCAGGCACTGGGCCAAGTGATCGTGTGCGTATGTGAGTGTGTGTGTGTGTGTGAGTGTGTGTGTGTGAGTGCGTATGTGAGTGTGTGTGTGTGTGTGAGTATGACAGGGCATAAGAGGGATATAAGAAGATGGTGCTGACACCCCAGGCAGGGAGGGCAGAGCCCCTCACAGGCAACAGTCACAGCATCTCCATGGCCCCTGAGGATGCTAGGCACAGTGCAGGCTACATCCCATTCGGTTCTCAGCACAGTCCTCTAAGGGGGTTACAGTTAAGCTTGTCTTGTAAAGGAGGGAACCAGGCGACTCAGTTCGTAAGGAGAAGCACAGAGTTCAAAGCTCATGTATTAGTTATCTCTTGCTGGGTAACAAATTTGCTCAAAACGAGGTGGCTGGAAACACCACATTGTTATTACCTCTCACCATTTCTATGGGTCAAGGATCTGGGAGCCGCTAGACTGGGTGGTTCTGAGTCAGGATCTCTTGGGAGACTTGTGGCGGGATGGCAGCTGAGGCTGCAGTTATGGAAGGCTTGAGCAGGGTGGAGGATTCACCTCAGGACGGTTTCTTTCCTGGCTCTGGGCAGGAGGCCTCGGGACCTCGCCACCTGGCCTCTCCGCGGGGATGCTCGAGTGTCCTCCCAACACAGTGCGCGGCTTTCCCCGGAGTGAGCAGTTGAAGAGAACGAGACAGAAGCCGCAACGCCTTTCGTGGCTTGGCCTCGGGGACCGTGTTCCAGCTTCCCGCCGCATCCTATTGGTTACCAGGTGAGCCCCATTCAAGGTGGGGAGGGGGCTACACACGGGTGAATACCAACAGGCCAGCATCGTCAGAGGCCGTCTCGAGCTGGCCGTCACCCCAGGCCTGTCTGACTCTCCCACCAGGTACCCAGGTTCTCCTGGAAGGCCAGTGGCCAGTGGCACAGTGGCGTCTGGTGTCAGACACAACTGGGAGTGGGTGCCCTGCAGGAGGGGGGCATGCCAGCTGGGGGCACCGCACGGATGGAGAGGGGCCCGAACCATAGCGGCAGCTGGGAGCCGTCTCAGCTGAGGGGAGGCGCTCACACCTGCCTGTCATCACACTGCAGCGGATGACCAGGCCCAGGAGGCACTGTTCTCAAGCACATGGCCTGCTGGGCAATGCCAGGGGGACTCAGGGAGCGAATGACCAGGACAAGGGCAGCCTCTCCGGCCGAGGCCCTCGGAGCTGGATGCGAGAGCTGTGCGACCCTGAGTGAGTCTCCCAGATCCATTCTGACCCTCAGTCTCCTCCTCCAAAATGAGATGATTAGCCGTTTCTCCCAGGCAAGAGGGAGAATAAAGCCCCACAGGCCCAGGGCTCTGGCACCCACCAGAGCCTCAGGCTTGGCCTCACACAGACCGGACGCAGCAGCAGGCCCGCAGCTGACAGGGACGGACACACAAGGGTCCCCTTCCCCCCGTTCAGCCAGTGAGCCAGGATCCTTCCACCCACAAATCCAGATTAGCCAGAGCAGCGGCTCCCTCTGGGGTGTTCTGGGGAGAAAGGGCCAGCACGGCTGGCGGTTATTGGAATGTCCCATTGATGAGAAACGAGCTGACAAATATTTCACACCTCCTTTGTCACATTCCAGTGAGAAAATAACATGGGCCATGGAACGCTCCTTCCCAGGACCACGGACAAAGAACACGGACATTCCTTTATCTCCGCTGGAAGTTTTGTTTTCCTTTTATCAAAGAGGTGTTATCAGTGCTGCTTAAATATCAATAAAGAAAAAATGTGCACTCGAAAATGAGGCACGGCCAGCTAGGAGAAAGGGAGGCCTGGACGAAGGAGAAACTGCAGAAAGAGGTGCTTTTCACTAACCGGGCATTCCGGAGCCACAGCAGCCTCTCCTTCTGAAACCATCAGGAGCAGCTGGGCAGTCCAGCCTCTGTCAGTGACGGCTAATTATGGCAATAACACAGATTACTTACTCTGGGCCTTTTGCTGTCACATCGCCCAGCAACAACACGCTGGCGTGACTCTTCACACCGTGCAAGTTACCGTGTCCAACGTCATGCAGACCCAACCCAAGCTTCCCTAGCCCCACTCCATTTGACCTCTCAGAAGAGGAAGGGCAGGGGTGGCTGGCAGGGAAGCTGCCAGCCACTGGAATATCTGAAAGTTGGTTCGATTTGAACCAGCCTGGTTTTGGCCACATCACCCAGAATTTATGCCGGCCAGCCTTGCTGTGAGCTGACAGCTTCAGGCCTGGCTCGGGGGATTCACAGGAGGGCGTGGATGTGCAGGGTGGACAGAGGGACAACGCTGGGTGGGCAAAGCCTGCATGGGCAGATGGACAGTCAGTGGAGGATGCTGGCGGGTGAACCAGTGGAGGGACGACAGGATGGACACCTGCGTGCGTGGCCGGCTGCTGGATGACCTGACGAGGTGATGGTAAGTGTGGGTCAGGAGGGAGGATGGGTGGATGGGCCGTGGAACACGTGAGTGGGCAAGACAGGCCCCTGACTGCCAACCTGACTCCCCATTCCTTGGACTGCAAGGAGTTCAAACCAGTCCATCCTAAAGGAAATCAACCCTGAATATTCATCAGAAGGACTGACACTGAAGCTGAAGCTCCTGTGCTCTGGCCACCTGGTGCAACAAACTGACTCACTGGAAAAGACCCTGATTCTGGGAAAGATTGAGAGCAGGTGGAGAAGGGGGCGACAGAGGATGAGATGGTTGGATGGCATCACTGATTCAGTGGACATGAGTTTGAGCAAGCTCTGGAAGATAGTGAAAGACAGGGAAGCCTGGCGTGCTGCAGTCCAAGGGGTCACAAAGAGCAGGACACTAGGAGAAACTGCAGAAAGAGGTGCTTTTCACTAACCGGGCATTCCGGAGCCACAGCAGCCTCTCCTTCTGAAACCATCAGGAGCAGCTGGGCAGTCCAGCCTCTGTCAGTGACGGCTAATTATGGCAATAACACAGATTACTTACTCTGGGCCTTTTGCTGTCACATCGCCCAGCAACAACACGCTGGCGTGACTCTTCACACCGTGCAAGTTACCGTGTCCAACGTCATGCAGACCCAACCCAAGCTTCCCTAGCCCCACTCCATTTGACCTCTCAGAAGAGGAAGGGCAGGGGTGGCTGGCAGGGAAGCTGCCAGCCACTGGAATATCTGAAAGTTGGTTCGATTTGAACCAGCCTGGTTTTGGCCACATCACCCAGAATTTATGCCGGCCAGCCTTGCTGTGAGCTGACAGCTTCAGGCCTGGCTCGGGGGATTCACAGGAGGGCGTGGATGTGCAGGGTGGACAGAGGGACAACGCTGGGTGGGCAAAGCCTGCATGGGCAGATGGACAGTCAGTGGAGGATGCTGGCGGGTGAACCAGTGGAGGGACGACAGGATGGACACCTGCGTGCGTGGCCGGCTGCTGGATGACCTGACGAGGTGATGGTAAGTGTGGGTCAGGAGGGAGGATGGGTGGATGGGCCGTGGAACACGTGAGTGGGCAAGACAGGCCCCTGACTGCCAACCTGACTCCCCATTCCTTGGACTGCAAGGAGTTCAAACCAGTCCATCCTAAAGGAAATCAACCCTGAATATTCATCAGAAGGACTGACACTGAAGCTGAAGCTCCTGTGCTCTGGCCACCTGGTGCAACAAACTGACTCACTGGAAAAGACCCTGATTCTGGGAAAGATTGAGAGCAGGTGGAGAAGGGGGCGACAGAGGATGAGATGGTTGGATGGCATCACTGATTCAGTGGACATGAGTTTGAGCAAGCTCTGGAAGATAGTGAAAGACAGGGAAGCCTGGCGTGCTGCAGTCCAAGGGGTCACAAAGAGCAGGACACAACAAAGCGACTGAAAAACAACATTAATTAAGTAGGATTTCTCTAAGGACTCAGGGAGATGGCATTTCCAAATGGCAGGGGACAGCTGGCCCAGCCCCCACAGCTGGCCCCACCCCAAGCCTCACTCCCCGGCTCACCTGTGGGTGGCTGAGGCCCCGCCCTCCTCCGGGCTCCAGTCCCCAGCAGGTGACTGCCGAGGCTCCAGGGCACCAGGCCTGGGAGCGTGGGAACTTCCTGCCACCCTGTTTGTCTTGGGCTGCTTGGGAAGGGCTGCCACCCTCCGTCAGCTCCAGCACACTCCTGCCAGGTCGCCCAGCGTGAAAGGGAGGAATTGTTCCCGCGACCTTTGCTTCCCTTGTCAAAGGTGGCTTCGGCAAGTACTACCCCCTACCCTTCCCTAAAGACCAGGCCAGCCTCTGGTTCCCACTGCCACAGGGGCAGAAGGAACCACCTGGGACGTCGAGGGGAATCTGCAACCTGTTCCTTGCTGGCAAGTGTGAGACTCTATGCCCTTCTGTCCCCACCCCTGAACCAGCAGCCGACCAGCGCCCCTTTCTTACCCCAATATCACTCCACCACTTACCTGGTCCCCATTCCTCTGCGCCCCCAGGACCCAGCATAGGACCCAGCCCAGCGTCAGGGGCTCTGGCATTCTGGATCAGTCAAGCTCCCCAGCCCACAGAGACACCCCCACCCACCTCAAGCGAGGCCTCCCCCTCCGGCCGCCCCCGCCCTGCCTTGCCCTGAGCGGGCGTTCCCCGTGCTGGTCTCTGCGGGTGGGCCACCGGCCGGTCCTCCACCAAGTCTATCACTCAGCCTCGGCCTCCTCCGCCCCCCGGTGATGTGGCCAGCCCCCTGTCCCTGCTCTGGCGCGGCTGGTGGCCCCAGGGCGTGACCTGGCAGCCCTGGCGCCGTGGGTAGGTCAGCCCTGCGGAGGCTGCAGCTGGCAGCACAGCTGGGGTTAAGGGCAGTCTCGGATCACGGAGGCCCCGTTTCCGATTTTCCAGAAGATGCTGATTATTAATGATCATTGTTCTTTCCTTCTGGGGCATGAAACAGCAGGTTCAGCTCACAACCGGAAAAGCAACGGGTCAAGGTTCCCAGAGTATGAAATGTCAGCCCCTGGCGGCAATGACATTCACCCAGAGGCACTAAAAATAGACGCCATACAGAAGCACCAGGTCTCCGGAGGCTGGAGAATGAGGTGAACTCAGGGCAGAAACGACACTCACTGATTACGTGTGTGGCTGCACGCAAGGGTTTTACTGGGGTTTTGTTTTTGTTTTTGTTTTTGTTTCCCTTAAGAGACAACCAGAAAGTGAACTTGAGAAGGGTCAGCCCAGAAGGACCTTGCTTTTTCATGTATGACCTTGCTGTACGTAAAATGCAGATGGAAACAGAGGCTGCAGCGAGATGTGACCCCAGGCAAGTGTGGGGTTTGGCAGAACTCACGCCTTCTTGGCCCAAGAAGGCAGAGTATTTGTCGTCCTTCCCAGCGATGAGGGACGGGCTACGGTAGCCAGGCTAGCAGAGTCCAAGAGGATGTCTGTGATGACAGAAATATTCTGTGTCTGCTCCGGCCAGCAGGGAGTTGCTAGCCCCGTGGAGGCATCGAGCCCTTGAGATGGGACTACTGCCTTTCAGCAACAGAATCATTCATTTGATTTCACTTGATTGGATTTAGATGTAGATAGCCATGTTTAAATGGTGGCTGGTGGCTACTATTTTGGGCAGCGTGGTTTTGGGCTCTAGGAGAAGGAGAGCTGTAATTGATTAGCAATGTCTACCAGGGACATGGGATTAGGAGGTAAGATACGAGTGCCGTGTCACCGAATGACCAAGGGAACTGGTGTGAACTGTGTCACCTGGGGTCCCAGCTGTCGATTCTGGCGCCTGCGCAGTTCTCACATTGATCGTTTTGTGATTGGCTGCGCTGGGTCTTGGTTGCAGCACACGGGCTCATCATGGTGGCGCCCGGGCCTCTGTGGGCGTGGAGTCGTGGGCTCAGCAGCTGCAGCATGTCGGCTTCTCTGCTGCAGTGGGGGGGCTCAGTGGCCCTGCAGCATCTGGGATCTTAGTCCCCTGAGCAGGAATCGAACCCATGTCTTCTGCATTGGAAGGTAGGTTCTTCACCACTGGACCACTAGGAAAGTCCCCCACGTTTAGAAGAAAAAATACCTGTGAAGTTTCCTAACCACATCCTCCCCCCGCCCACCCTTTAGTCTCCCAGTCTTTATTCCAGGCAGCTGCCAGTCTCCTGGCTGGTTTCTGTCCCTGTGGACCCCATTTCTAATCCATTCTCCGCACAGCAGCCAAAGGCGTCCTTCCAAAATACTCATCCAATCCTGTTCCACCCTGCTCGAAACGCTTCCTTAGTCACATGGCCATCAGGACCCTTCCCCACCACGCCTCTCTCGTCCTGGCCTCTTCCCTTCTTCTCCATTTCACCCCACTGATGCTGGCTGCGTCCCTTTCCACTCCACCTCCCGGGAAGTCCCAAGGACCAGGGCCAGCTCTTGCCCCATCGTGGCAGCCCCTGCCCAAATCACAGGATGTGAGTACCTCCTGCGGAAGGCTCACGTGATTCCAGGAACACTGGTGCATACTTTCTTATTGTGCCTGCAAAATAGGGAGACCAGTATCATTATTGCTCTGTTTCATAGATGAGGAAGCTGAAGCTCATAGAGGGGAAGGATTTGGCCAAGGACAGGAGTTGAAATGACAGATGTGAGACCCAGCCCTGGGTAGACATCATGCTCAAACTTGGCTTTCTGCACAGAGCACTCTGCTTCAACACTGACTGTGCTGAGATTGGAAACCAGGTCACAAGACTCAAGCCCAGTATTTCTTCCACTAACTCAAACCTGTTAGGTGAAAGAAGGGATGGATGGATGGGTAGATGAATGATGGATGGATGGATAATGGATGACAGATGGATGATGGATGCAAGGATGGATGGATGGATGTGTGGATGGATGATGGATGATGGATGGATGGCTAATGGATAGATGAGTGATGTATGGGTGGATGGAAGCGTGGATGGATGCATAAATGTACCAGGAATGAATGAAAAGTCCACAAAACGTGGTAAGCAGTGAAGTAAAAGGTCATGACTAGGGAAGTGGGTGAGATAAAGGTCTGCCTTTTTCTTAACCATTTTCCAGGTTTATCAGAAAACCAGGTCATGCAAAAAATCTTTTGAGATGTTTGTTTTTAAAGAGACAAAGTAAACGGTAAGCCCTGTGTGCGTATCAAGAAAGCCCCGGGCTGTGCCAGGGCCTGCTTCCTTCTCTCCTCTTTCCCTGCCACCACCCCCTCCTCCCCTGCCAGCTCGCTGAGCTCCTCCCCAGCGCCACTTTCCCATGGGAAGGCTGAGAAACAATAGCAATTTCTTCTGAATGAAGCTCTTCCCTGAGCCAAAGAGTAAACAAGAGTCAGGGAAGAGCCGCCGGTGCGTAGCTGCCCCACGGAGATTACATAACTAGGACATACCTGGGAGAGGCGCTGATCCAGGGGATTTTTATCAGAGGTGGGAGAAGGCGGGTCACACCCAGCGCAGGAACGGCTGTGCAGGTACCTGGCCCCATGGGAGCTGGAGCCGTGGTGTCCAGGAGGAAGCGTCCCTTTCCAGGGGCGTTCTCACCCTAAGATAGGTCCCTGCATGATCTGATCATTTTGTTTCATCTTTGCAACAGCCCTCCGGGGTGGACATGGTTACAGGCCCTTTTGTAAAAAAGACAGAAATGAGACGTATACAGGTGCCGGCTGTGGCCAGTCACAGAGCTGGGCTCTGCGCCGTCTGACTCCAGGGCCTGCGGAGTCAGCTCCCGCCTCTGCTTTCTCTCCAGCTCTCCTCTCCCTCCCTCCCATTGAGTCTTATGTCCGTTATGCTCTTTACATTTTCCATCCAGCCAGCCACCCCTCAGTCCCTGGAGGTTTTTCTGTCCCTCAGGACTAGGCCGCATCAGGAGAGGAGCCAGACAGAAAGGGGGAAACCCGCTGCCCTCGAAAGTCTCAGCTTCTGAGATGCATCGGGTCCCTCTGCAGTATGACCTTATCACTTCTATGTGTAGGACCCTCTCTGTCCATGAGGGACATGGAAGGAGATTTGCAGTGTTTTCTTGCCTAATCTGCCAAGTGATTTCCGGGACCGCTCTCCCCTTTGGCAGAAGAAGAGGCTGAGGTCCACAGAGCCTCAGGAGCCTTGCCATGGAGACCCGGGTTCTCAGAAGGGCAGGCTGAGTGGGCTTCGGCCGGGCACCCAGAGGGTCCTCAGCAGAGGAGGAAAGAGGGGGTGCACCCCTGGCGCAGAGCTGTGATATCAAAGGGAGGTGGTGGAAAGATGGGGTCCCTCATAGCCTGGTTGCCTCACTCGACTCAGAGGCTGCCGGCCTCAGAGCTCCCGGGCTGGGAGCTGGAGAAGACGCCAGGGACAAGCGAGCTGAGCCTGGCCAGGCCGAGCACAGGCAGCCCAGAGCAGGGGCCTCGGCGCTAGAGCGCGGCTGAGTCAGACCAACCCTTCTCTTGAACAAGCGTCTCTCCTCTCTGAGGGTCAGCAGCCCCGTCCATAGAGTGGGGACAGGGGAGGACCCATGAGAGCCCGTGGCAGTGCCCGCTGGACACCGGCGAGCCCGCAGGCGTGTGTGCCTCTGGAGGGGCTGTGCAGGGAGCAGGGAGCCTGCAGGCAGGCGAGGCCTTGGGCCTGCCACCCCTGCCGCCGGGGCCATCCGGGCTTCTGGACCAAACCAGCAACCCCAGGAGCGGGCCCCAGGGTGCGAGTCTCGTCATGCAGGAGGCCTCCCTCTCCTGCGGTGCCCGGGGGCTGCCAAACACCATGCTGCCATTACGTAAGCCGCCTACACCACCACGCAGACCAGCCGCGTTACCACGTAACTAGATTCCTGTATTTACCTTCCATGGGGAAGGGACGGGCCTGCCTGCTAGGGCGGGCAGAGATGAGCTCAGAGGCCTTTGCCTTGATTGTGCTGCACACCTGTGCCTGGCCACTGGACTGGAGTTGGGCACGTCGGCAGGGGGCAGCGGGAAGCTACGTCCTGGGAGTGTGGGCCACACAGCTTCAGGTTGCCTGCTGGGGTTGCAGCGGGCAGCCTGGGCCAGGAAAGGCGGGGCTCCCCTGGCAGGCAGCTGAGGACAGGCCCAGGTCTCACCGAGGTGGCAGGCAGCTGACGGCCCCCGACGGCGCCAAAGCCCTGCCTGCTGCTGGCGCCACTCAGCTTCACTGGGCAGACGGACGGCCATCTGAGTAGGATGGCAAAGAGCCGGGAGACTAGAGGAACGCCACCCGGCACAGCCTTGGACTCCACGGTCACTCCTCCAGGACACAAACCTTTATTAAGAGCCTACAGCACGCTGCACCCTCTGTTATCCACTGTGTGAGGACACGATAGGATGACGGCCTACAAATCCAGGAGGACCTTGCCAGACGCTGGACGCCAGCACTGTGATCCTGGACTTCCCAGCCTCCAGAACTCTGAGAAATGAACGTTTAGAAGTCAACTCTGAATACTCATTGGAAGGACTGTTGCTAAAGCTGAAGCTCCAATACTTTGGGCACCTGATGTGAAGAGCCGACTCATTGGAAAAAACCTTGATGCTGGGAAAGATTGGGGGACGACAGAGGATGAGATGAGGTTGGAGGGCATCACCGACTCGATGGAGGTGAGTTTGAGCAACCTCCGGGAGATAGTGAGACAGGGAAGCTTAAGGTACTGCAGTCTGAAACAAAGAGTCTGAAACGACTGAGCGACTGAATAACAACATTCAAGAAAAAAACCTACTATGCACAGAATACCTTACATGTTCTTCTTTAATTTCCAGAACAACCTCAAAGTTCATATTCTTGTTTTACACAGGAAGAAATTGAGGCTCAGAGAGACACATGACTGACCCAGGACCACATGACTAATGAGACGATGGACTTAGGGTGTGAACCAACGTCTATCTGACTGAGAATAGTTTCCAATATGTATGTGACCCCGGCGCCTAGTGTTTTCACCTGAGTCGGAAGAGTCATACAGTCCAAGAAACAACATCACTCTGTGCCTCGTGACCAATATGGCGGCTTTGTGCGGCATTATCTGTTCATGGATATTTGGCTGGATCAATGAACCAGGTGGACGGACAGTGGGAGAGCTAGATAGATGGACACATGGTTGATAAATGACTGCCACATTCATAAGTAGGATGGGAAGACAGAGGGATGCATAGATGGTTGAATGGATGAATGGATGGATGGATAAAGCTGCGAATGAGTGGGCCAGGAGATGGATGAATAGATGGATAGATAAGCAGTGAATGGATGGATGAGACAGTGGATGGTGGATGTGTGTCTGGATGACTGGAATGAAGGACAGAAGTCTGGACAGAGAGATGGGTTTAAAGTTAGGTGAGTGAGGGGATGGATGGGGCCCTGCTGGCCGAACTCTAGCTGCACAAGAGACTTTCTCAAACACCCAGCACCCAGCCCAAGCTGAGGCTCAGCTCTGGGGTCCAGGGGGTTTCAGTGTCACCTTATGGAGCCAGTTGCCCCTGCCAACAGCCCCGTTGCAGGCAGAGGCGAGCCACCGGCCACTTTCCCTCCAACTGGAGAAGCTGGAGGGAGAGCCCTGGGCTGGAGACCCATCGCCAGCCTGTACACTCACCTGACGTGTCCTGGAAGGCCCTGCGCGTCTTGGGGATTCTATCACAGTGGGCACCAGGACAGGAGTGAGAACCCAGGCAGGTACTGGCCTAGAGGCCCCCTTGTAGTTCCCGCTGCTACTGCTCACAGATGAGGGGTCTCCAGGCACACTGGCCAGGACCATCTCCAGGGCTCGTTCAGCTTCAGCAAATTGAGATTCAGGCCAAGAAAACCAAGTCCCGGCAGCTCACACTGAAAAGGTGGCTGGAGGAGAAAAGACCCTTGGTTTATCTGGGCTCTTAATCTTGCCTCATGGTTTCATTGAGTTAGACTTTATTTTCTTGGGCTCCAAAATCACGGCAGATGGTGACTGCAGCCATGAAATTAAAAGACATTTACTCTTTGGAAGAAAAGTTATGACCAACCTAGATAGTATATTTAAAAGCAGAGACATTACTTTGCCAACAAAGCTCTGTCTAGTCAAAGTGTGTCTGGATGACTGGAATGAAGGACAGAAGTCTGGACAGAGAGATGGGTTTAAAGTTAGGTGAGTGAGGGGATGGATGGGGCCCTGCTGGCCGAACTCTAGCTGCACAAGAGACTTTCTCAAACACCCAGCACCCAGCCCAAGCTGAGGCTCAGCTCTGGGGTCCAGGGGGTTTCAGTGTCACCTTATGGAGCCAGTTGCCCCTGCCAACAGCCCCGTTGCAGGCAGAGGCGAGCCACCGGCCACTTTCCCTCCAACTGGAGAAGCTGGAGGGAGAGCCCTGGGCTGGAGACCCATCGCCAGCCTGTACACTCA
The DNA here is from genome assembly GCA_006408675.1 of Madoqua kirkii. Lineage (NCBI taxonomy): Eukaryota > Metazoa > Chordata > Mammalia > Artiodactyla > Bovidae > Madoqua > Madoqua kirkii. Next base: position 10,087 of record SJYC01146427.1, on the reverse strand, counting down.
CCTGACGTGTCCTGGAAGGCCCTGCGCGTCTTGGGGATTCTATCACAGTGGGCACCAGGACAGGAGTGAGAACCCAGGCAGGTACTGGCCTAGAGGCCCCCTTGTAGTTCCCGCTGCTACTGCTCACAGATGAGGGGTCTCCAGGCACACTGGCCAGGACCATCTCCAGGGCTCGTTCAGCTTCAGCAAATTGAGATTCAGGCCAAGAAAACCAAGTCCCGGCAGCTCACACTGAAAAGGTGGCTGGAGGAGAAAAGACCCTTGGTTTATCTGGGCTCTTAATCTTGCCTCATGGTTTCATTGAGTTAGACTTTATTTTCTTGGGCTCCAAAATCACGGCAGATGGTGACTGCAGCCATGAAATTAAAAGACATTTACTCTTTGGAAGAAAAGTTATGACCAACCTAGATAGTATATTTAAAAGCAGAGACATTACTTTGCCAACAAAGCTCTGTCTAGTCAAAGCTATGATTTTCCCAGTAGTCATCTACAGATGTGAGAGCTGGACCATAAAGAAGGCTGAGCACTGAAGAATTGATGCTTTTGAACTATGGTGTTGGAGAAGACTCTTGAAAGTCCCTTGGACTGCAAGGAGATCCAACCAGTCAATCCTAAAGGAAACCAACCCTTAATACTCATTGAAAGGACTGATGCTGAAGCTGAAGCTCCAATACTTTGGCCATTTGATGCAAAGAACTGACTCATAGGGAAAGACCCTGATGCTAGAAGATTAAAGGCAGGAGGAGAAGGGGATGACAGAGGATGAGATGGTAGGATGGCATCACCGACCTGATGGACATGAGTTTGAGCAAACTCCGGGAGATGGTGATGGACAGGGAGGCCTGGTGTGCTGCAGTCCATGGGGTCGAAAGCAATCAGACCCACTGAGCGACTGAACAATAGCACTCTCACCTGGCCAAAGGTGTCCCCTCGGACGTGTGCTGGGCCAAGATCAACCCCTCCTCTGGGGCCACCTTCCCATCTCTGTCTTGAGCCTGTATGGAAGACAGTGTGGGTCAGGAACATGGGCATTTTTCTGGGACTGGAGTCTGGGGTGTCCTGGGCCTGGCGGGAGGGGCCTGTGGGAGGACTGAGGGGGTGTAGGCCACCGTGCACCACATGTTCCCCAGAGCAGGTTGGGGGGTGGACAGTGGAAAGTCCAGCAGTGGGAGCCAGAGGCTCTGGGAAGCCTGAGGGAGACACGGTCCGTTCCGAGGCTCCCCTGTCCCCTTCTGTGTTCGTCTCAGCATCAGCAGGTAGATGCTTGGGGCTAACCTCCTGCCGCAATGCAGCCATCTTCTTGGGGTTACTGGGGTGCCCCAGCCCTTCCCTCCAAACTGATCGGCCAGGCCTGGGAGGAGCAGGAGGGGCGAGGTAGGAGCCAGGGTCTCACTGTTCCCAGCACACCCAGCCCAGGGCCACCTGCCCTCCACTGATCAGCCATCAATCCCGTCCCCCGAGAGGCAGAGGGCAGGCCCTGCACCTTGTCAATCTTCAAGGTCATTCACAGCCTGAGCCCCAGAGTTCTCAGGCCCTGTCCCCCCTGGCCCAGGCCTGGGGTCCTGGCTCCTCCTGAGGCCTGGCTCTGCCATCGCGATGCTCAGTGCATGAAGCCCACCGGAGACCCTCGCAACCGCCCAGCCGCAGGGCACGTGAGGTGTTTGCTGGACCCCCATGGGTGTGGGGAGGGGCTGCTAGCCCACCAAGGCAGGAAAGCAGAGCCTCTGCCAGCTGCTCCACTGGAAGTTCAAATGCTGGGACTGGAGGTGAGCCTGACCAGGGCAGGGGGCAGATGGGGGCTTGGGGGGGTCCTTCTTCATGCCCACACTGACCCTCTGTGCCCTCAGGGCATCCCCCTTGGTCTGACCAGGGGCCTGAAGTTCCCTTGACCCCAGCCCTTCCCAATCCCCTTGCAGCCGACTGGTTCCCTGGCTCTGATCACTCCAAGTCTCTCCTTGCCCCGCGCACTGACCCTCCGCACTCACTGGTTCCGCGCTGGCCTCTGCTCAGCCCGGGTGGTCCAGCTTTGAGCCTGAGGCCTGGGAAGTCCCTCTCTGCCCCAGCATCGCATTTCCAGACCTCCTCTGCCTAGAGCCAGCACTGCTGGGCCCGGGGTCTTCTCTACCCTCCTGTCTTTTCTCCATTCCTGAGCAGGATGGGGGGACCCCTGTCCCCAGCCTCCCCAGGGGCCAGCAGCCCAAGGAGAGACTCCATTGATGTTTTCCTGTGACTGCAGGGGACTGCAGCACCTGATCAGGACCGAGTTCACTACTCTCGGAGGCCTGCCCATTTTCCCTCGATCCATGGAGGCAGAAAGGGGTCCCCACCCACGGGAGCAGACATTCATCTACTCTCCTTGCCCCCCTCCCCCACATGGAGGGTTCTGGAGGGTCCTTTCCACGCACCCCACCCCTGCCTCCACCCCCATAGGGGAAGGAAGCACCATCTGGGCAGGGAGCAAGGGTGGCACCTGACCCACCCTCCAGACACAATCCCCCCGAGGAAATGAAGTGCACAGCTCTGCAGACACTTAACATGGATAGAACACGGATACACACGGTCTCCGCTTCCTGAAGCCAATTCCAGTTCCACAGGATGTCAGTAGGATCAGATATTAGGGGGTCACAGAATGAGGCCAAGTCTTTCCTGAGGACTGGGTCAGAGCCTTTCCTATGTGCCTCCAACCGGAGAGAGCGAGCAGTTTCTCAAGCCAATCTGACCTCAGAAATTCTTTACTTGGAACATCTTATGGAACCAGTGTTCCTTGGAACCCTCTGTGAGAAACACTGCCCAAGGTGCCCACAAAGACCCAAAATGCTGGGCTCATGGCTCTGGCCCAACCTAGTGTGGAGCTGGTGTCGGAGGAAGATGCTTAGGAAGCTCCAGGGAGCAGCTGTGGGCTCCGGGCCCTCTGCCCGCACTCAGTGACTGAGGGCAGCCGCTGTCTCCTTGCTCTGGGGAGTAAGTGGACTCAAAGCCCACACCACCACCGCCAAGGATGTGGGGGCCAAACGGCTGCCTTCCTGGGTCCCTGGAGACACAGCACAGTCCCCATGGCCCAGAGGAGCCTGCAGCCTGGGACAAAACCTTTAAGGGGCATTGGGAAGGCCAGGACAGGTGGCTGGGCTCCCTGGGGAGAATTAAAGTGAGGTGGACGTGGGGGCCTGGTTCTGCCCCTCCAAGACCTCTCCTCACCCTCTATACTTTCCCCTCACCAGGAGCCTCCAGGAAGCAGGACCCCAGGATCAGGGTCCCAGAGCTGGCAAGTGTGGAACTTAGTTTGAGGGGTCTGGAGCATGCGTGAGTAGGCACCAGGCAGGTACCAGCTGGCCCCGCTGCCCAGCCCCCTGGGTGGTTGCCCCACACCCCGGTCTTCCAGCCTGACCCTGAAGTCACCGCATTCCCCAGCAACACCTTTGACCCCGCTGGAGCCTCTTCTATTGATTCAGCGTCTAATCTGGCTTCCCATCTGACTTGCGAAGGGCCCTCCACGCCTCTCCTTTCCTCCTACGTTTCCTAATCCTCCGGGCACTGCTTACTTACCGCTCCTTCCTGAGCTCCGGCCAGGGCCTCCTTCCCCTTGACATTCCTGCCTCATTGCCCCCCACCCGCCCTCCCAGCCATGGCCCTGCCTCACCGCAGGGCCTGAGCCTGGCAACCTCGAGTCTGGGTGCATCGCTGGCGCTCACAGCGTCCGTCCTTCCCTGCCTTCCCTCGATGTGACCGGCTTCCCTGCGTGCTCCTCTGTGCCAGCACAGGGCTCGCCTCCGTAGTCCTCTTCAGACACAGCACATCACCGGGGGCTCTCACAGGCCTCCTGGAGCAGCTATAGCATTCCCTCAGCCCCCACCCCTGCCCACTGGGCAGATGAGCAAACTGAGGCCGGAAGTTGCTCTCAGTTGCTCCATTCACACAGGTAGGAGTGGTGGTGGTCTAGTCGCTAAGTCGTGTCCGACTCTTGTGACCCCATGGACTGTAGCCCGCCGGGCTCCTCTGTCCATGAGATTTTCCAGGCAAGACTACTAGAGTGGGTTGCCATTTCTTTCTCCAAGGGATCTTCCCAACCCAGGAATCAAGCCCAGGTCTCCTGCATTGCAGGCAGATTCTTTCCCAAATGAGCTACAAGGGAAGCCCAGGGAGCAGAGCCAGGACTAAACTCTGGACTAAACTCTAGAAGGCTGTTCTGGTTGGCATTTCATAGCCTGATACTCACACTGGCCTATGACAGGTGGCCCTGTAATAGCTCTGGGCCTTGGGCCCCAGGGAAGCCAAACGTCGCCGAATGTGACCCAGGCTCTGACACTGTCCTGGCTTGAAAAGCCCAGGGCCCCCTCGCTGCTGAAAGTGAAAGTGACGTTGCTCAGTCAAGTCCGATTCTTGCGATCCCCATGGACTACAACCTACCAGGCTCCTCCATCCACGGAATTTTCCAGGCAAGAGTACTGGAGTGGGTTGCCATTTCCTTCTCCAAGGGATCTTCCTGACTCAGGGATCGAACTCGAGTCTCTCGCATTGCAGGCAGACGCTTTACCATCTGAGCCACCAGGAACCCCTCGCTGCTGGGCACCCTCTGTTCACCCACTGCAGGTGCCCTGCGTGGAAGGCTCCCTCCACATGAAACATCAGGCTTTGATGCTCCCCTGAGCTGATGCACAGCCCCAGTCCAGGTGGGGGAGAAGGCACCACAGAGGCTCAGGTAACCCCTGAAGCCTTCTCTCCAAGGGAGCATCAGAGCCTGATGTTTCACGTGGAGGGCGCCTCCTGCCCGTGTGACTGTAATGGGTTAACAGAGTGTAGTGGGGGGCAGGGGGCCTGCTTCACATGTGGCACAAGGCGCCCAGTCCCAGTGGGGGCCTTGGAAAGCGGCCAGCTGGTCCCTTCTCAGTACCAGAAGGGATGACCAAGTCACAGGCAGCAACCTGCCTGAAGTCACATGGCCAGTCAGGGGGAGAGCTGAGACCTATTTGGTGTCAGCCCAGACCAGCACCTTCTGCCTCCCTGGAATTCAAAAGGAGCAATTTGCATCTAGAGCAGGGGTCCCCAACCCCCGGGTCTCAGGCCAGTACCAGTCTGGGTGCCTGTTAGGAAAGATGCCACACAGCAAGGGAGCAAGCAGTTTCACCTACCACTCCCCACTGCTCAAATCGCCACCTGAACCATCTTCCCCTGGATCCCCTGTCCTCAGGGTCCAGGGAAAAATTGTCTTCCAGTAAGTAGGGGACAACAGAGGATGAGATGGTTGGATGGCATTACTGACTCAATGAACATGAGTTTGAGTAAACTCGGGCAGTTGGTGATGGACAGGGAGGCCTGGCATGCTGCAGTCCATGGGGTCACAAAGAGTCAGACACAGCTGAGTGACTGAACTGAACTGAACTGAGGTTGGGAACCACTGTTCTAGAGAGTAAAATAATCAGGCCACCTCAGCTACCTTGAGACGTAGCCCAGCGCAGGGAGAGGGTGTGAGACTTGTGTTTTCAGAACCAAAGTGGAGAATGTTCTTGCTCTTGGCCCTGGATACCCAGTGGTCACTGTTTACTCAGCTGTCTTCCCACCAGAATGAGGTTGACACAGCAGGGGCTCAGCAAGTCTTTGCCGGGAGGATGGAGAGTTGGGTTGTAGGTGAGTGGTGGGTGGGTGAGTGGACAGTTGGAATGAGATGGCAGAGAGAGGGGTGGATGGTACCATAGACTGAATGTATCTCCTCCAAAACTCACATGCTGACATCCTAATCCTCCAAAGTGATGGTATGAGGAGGTGGGGGCTGTGGGGTGATGAAGTCCTGAGGGTAAGGCTTCATGGATGGGATTAGGGTCTTTATAAAAGAGACCCTGGAGGGCTCCTTACCTGCTTCTGCCATGTGATGACACAGAAAGAAGTTGGTCATTTATGATTCAGAAAGGGGTCCTCACCAGATACCAAATCTGCCGACACCTTTACCTTTTCCAGCCTCCAGAAATGCAGGGAATAAATTTGTGTTCTTTATAAGCTACCCAAGTCTATGAAATTTGTTATAACAGGCCAAATGCACTAAAATGGATGGATGGATGGATGGATAGATAGATGGGTGGGTGGATGGATGGATGTGTGGATGGGTGGATGGATGAGTGGGTGGATGGAAGGATGGATGGGTGGGTAGATGGATGGATGGATGGGTGGGTGGATGGATGGATGGATGGATGGGTGGGTAGATGGGTGGATGGATGGGTGGATGGATGGATGGATGGATGGATGGGTGGATGGATGGGTGGATGGATGGGTGGGTGGATGGGTGGATGGATGGATGAATGGGTGGGTGGGTGGATTGAAGGATGGATGGATGGGTGGATGGATAGATGGGTGAGTGGGTGGGTGGATGGATGGATGGATGGGTGGGTGGATGGATGGGTGGATGGATGGGTGGGTGGGTGGACTGAAGGGTGGATGTATGGGTGGATGGATAGATGGGTGAGTTGGTGGGTGGATGTATTGATGGATGGATGGATCGGTGAATGTGAACAGGCATGATCTCATTGGCATAAATGCACTGTTGTGGTGGCGGGGACCACATAGTGGAAGGAGAGCCCACTGCAGCTGGGGACCTGGTGCTTCCAGGGAGCAGGGGTTAAAGGGCCCCACAGTGTAGTGAGGGCATACCCTCTCTGCTAGTCTGAGGATAGGGGGTTTTGGGAAACGAGGAGTAGAAGGGACCACAGGCAGGCAGGTGGGGAGGAGGAAGGAGCAGCTAAGATTCTCAGGAGCACCCTCCCTACCCCTGAGACCGAGGTAGGTCACCTTATTCCAGAAAGACAAGCCATGGCTGGGCTCTTCTTTCTAATGACAGGCTTATTGAGACATAACTTATGTTTTGTACAACTCACCTATTTTAAGTATTTTTAGTGAATTCCCAGAGCTGTGTACTCACCACTACAACCTTTTTTCGAACATTCAAATCACTCCAAAAAGAAACTCTGCACCATTAGTCATCAGCCCCAGGAAGCCACCAATATACTCTGTCTCTATAGATTCACCTATTTTGGGCATTTCATCTAAGTAAAATCATACAGTAAGTATTTTTTCTTTTTGTGACTGGTTATATTCACTCAGTTCAGTTCAGTCGCTCAGTCGTGTCCAACTCTTTGCAACCCCATGAATCACAGCACGCCAGGCCTCCCTGTTCATCACCATCTCCCAGAGTTCACTCAGACTCACGTCCATCGAGTCCGTGATGCCATCCAGCCATCTCATCCTCTGTCGTCCCCTTCTCCTCCTGCCCCCAATCCCTCCCAGCATCAGAGTCTTTTCCAATGAGTCAGCTCTTCGCATGAGGTGGCCAAAGTACTGGAGTTTCAGCTTCAGCATCATTCCTTCCAATGAACACCCAGGGCCGATCTCCTTCAGAATGGACTGGTTGGATCTCCTTGCAGTCCAAGGGACTCTCAAGAGTGTTCTCCAACACCACAATTCAAAAGCATCAATTTTTCGGCGCTCAGCCCTCTTCACAGTCCAACTCTCACATCCATACATGACCACCAGAAAAACCATAGCCTTGACTAGACGGACCTTTGTTGGCAAAGTAATGTCTCTGCTTTTGAATATGCTGTCTAGGTTGGTAATAACTTTCCTTCCAAGGAGTAAGCGTCTTTTAGTTTCATGGCTACAGTCACCATCTGCAGTGATTTTGGAGCACAAAAAATAAAGTCTGACACTGTTTCCACTGTTTCCCCATCTATTTCCCATGCAGTGATGGGACCGGACGCCATGATCTTCGTTTCCTGAATGCTGAGCTTTAAGCCAACTCTTTCACTCTCCTCTTTTACTTTCATCAATAGAGTTTTTAGTTCCTCTTCTCTTTCTGCCAAAAGGGTGGTGTCATCTGCACATCTGAGTCTTGATATTTCTCCGGCAGTCTCGACTCCAGCCTGTGCTTCCTCCAGCCAGCGTTTCTCATGGTGTGCTCTGCATATTCACTCTGCGTACTGTTTTCTAGGTTCATCCATGTTGTAGCACATGTCGATATCAGCGCTTCGTTCCTTTTTATGGCTAAATAATATTCTGTCGTCTCTCCCACAGTTTATTCACCCACCCATCATCAGCTGACGGGCGCTTGTGTTGCTTCCAGCCTTAGCGCTGCTGTGAACACTCAGGCCAAAGCATTTGTTCCTAGCTCTTGGGCATCCACCTCGGAGTGGAAACGCTGGATCATACAGTAACTCTGCTTTTAACCTTCTGAGGAGCTTCCAGGCTCTTTTCCACTACGGCTGCACCATTTACATTCCCACCAGTAGCGTAAGAAGGTTCCAATTTCTCCACATCCTCGTGGACACTTGTCTGTTGTTGACAAGGGAAGGAAGGCAAGAGTGGGTCATCTTGAAAGGGTCCTGCCCAAGAAGCTGAGACCACCACCTGGGGCCCCACAGGGACTCCTTGGAGAGTCACCCAGAGAGGAGCTCAGCTGGAGGGTGCCTGCCCTGGCCAGTGGTCCCACTGAGGACAGCCTGGTGGAAAATCAGCACAGCCAAGCAGGCTCTGATCACGAAGCTGCAGGTCTTCCAGCACTTCAAGTAACATTGCCAATGCTGCTGTCTGGCCCTTTAGGTCTAAAAGGGCCCCAGAAGTTTTAAACATGTACATTGAAGGCACAGGAGGACCCATCCCTTAATCTCACCATCCACCTGGAAATTTCCAGATGAATGTTGATATCACAAGTGTAAGCTCTAAGGAAACATCTTGCTCAGATCTGAACCTGACTCTGGAATCTCCCCGAGCTGGGGTTACAAGCTGGTGTAGCCACAGACCCCACAGAGTAAGAACTTTCTAGAGACTTCCTTCATCGCCACACATGATTGGCTTTGCCCTGCTTCCCCCAGGCCTGCACATCCTAATTCCCTAACCTCGGTGAGTGAGCTATGAAATACTTCAAAATCAGTTTGACACAAAAAGGGTAAGATCTCTGTGGTGAAAATGACACACCACCATTGAAGAAATGAAGTCCTGAATCAATGAGGAGACATGTTCTCCAAGAAAAAGACATTACTATCACAACTGGCCAGATTTCCAGGGATTGATGTGTTTATTCTAATTCATCTGGATCCCAGCAAGATTCTGAATTTGAGTCTGAGTCTTTTCTTTAAAAACTAGACTAAATCTTCATTTTCTAGAAATTGGACCATGTGAGTAACTTCCCTGGTGGTCCAGTGCTTAAGACTCCATACTCTCACTGCAGGGGCATGGGTTCAATTCCTGGTCAGGGAACCAAGATTCCGCATGTCTGAATCTGATGTTCGAGTGGAAAAATCAATCTGCAAAACTTGTCGAAACTGCTTTGGAAAGAGACTTTGCAGGGGTTGTGACCAACTAGATTTTAAACCTCCCTCTGCAGCTGTGGTCACTAAACTGTTCCTACAATAGGAACAGACAGAGCAACAGAAGAAATAGAGTCCAGAAGCCCCTCCAAGTATATATACGAGCTTAAAATATGACAAAGGACAGGGTTTTTTATATGAAAGAGTTGGGACGATCGACCACCCATTTGTAAAAAGTCAAAGTTAAATCCCTATTTCACATCATATATAAGAGTAATTTCCAAGTGAATCCAAAGAAAGGAGTGTTGTTTTTTTTAAAGCTATAAACATATGGAAGATCACAGAAGCAAATATTCTTCAATCCCACTGTGCAGGAAGTCTTCCTAAGCAAGACTGGAAACCATAAGCCACTAAGAAAAATAAAATAATAAAAATTGAGTACACAGCATGTGTACATGTGAAATCTTAGAAGGCTGTGCTCTAGGAAGACCACTCTGGTGGCTGGTATGGGAGACGCGTGGGCAGAAGGTGCTGGCCAGAAGGTTAGGAGGAGTCCAGGGGGAGGAAGTGCACTTGGCCCTGCAAGGAGGTATCAGAATGAACCAGAGCTGGGGCCAGCAGAGGCGCAAGAAAGATGCCAGCATCACATTAGAGTTTAAAATACATACGACCCAGAGGGATGGTATGGGGAGGGAAAAGGGAGGGGGGTTCAGGATGGGGAACATGTGTATACCTAGGTGTGGCGGATTCATGTTGATGTATGGCAAAACCAATACAATATTGTCAAGTAATTAACCTCCAAT